>VYZQ01043510.1:32970-46958 GCA_013400655.1 Mystacornis crossleyi
GTTTTCTCCTGGTCCTTATCTCAACTTATGGAGCCTTCATTAATTTTATTTTCTTTCTCTCCTCTGCTCAGCTGTGGCAGGGGAGGGTGAGTGAGAGACTCTTGTGGGTGCCTGGCGTTGGGCCAGCGTCAAACCATGACACAGTCTAATACTTGTATTTCACTCCTCCCTTTCTATATTAGAAATCATCTTACTTTTCAAAATAGGAATTACAATCTGTGTATTCATAAAATTCTGTTTTGATCAGACCTGGACAAAGTTTTGAGGAGTTTTTTTAACGCGCCTGCAGTCATCTGGCATATTTCTGTCTTGCTTACCTCATTTCAACAACTATGATCTTAAATCCAACAGTGACCAATGCTTTGAATTTAACATCACAGGAATGCTGATGATCAGGTGGTGAAGAACTGGGACTACGTATTGATGCAACACTGTCTCTAAAACAATAACCTTTATAAGGTTTTTTTTCCAAAAGCTGATCTTTTCAAAACAAAAAGAGAATTACAGTATGAGTGTTCAAGAAGACTGCATTTTTTTTTATGTATTGCATAAGTCTTTGAGTGAGATGTCTACAGTATATCAGGTTTGGGCTTTGTGGGTTTGGTTGATTTGGAGTTTCTTTTGTGTGTGTTTGGAGTTTTCAAAATTATAATATCCAGTAGAAAGTAATATGACATTGTTACATCATTTGGCACACAAGTTATAAAAGGCCTGCACTTGACCAGTTCTAAACTGGACTCAATTTGAACTCATGACCTCATAACCCATGCCCTCCAAATCCCATTACTAAACTTGCATTACATGTGCTTTTCTTCAGTGTATGGGGTTTTATTCCACTGTAGAAGTTCTTTTGCTAAATAACCTGTATTTTATTGCAAATAAATGGTTAGACCCAAGATTTAATACTAATATCCCATTTTTATATCACTAGCACAGTTGCAATTATTTCCTTTTTCAGAAGTCAGTCTCTGCCAGATTGTTTTTCTTTTTTTTTTTTTTTTCCTCATGCTAGAAATGTCACTTTTTTCAGATTTAGAACTGTTATTTTAAGAGATATTCTGGAATATACAGCAAAAACCTTATGGAAACCTTCAATGTTTGTGCTTTTTTTTTTTTTGTCAATTTAATAACAAGTTTGAATTACAATGCAAATACACAACTACCTCAGAATTTCTCAACTATTTTTTTCTAAATACACAATAATAGAGGATAAATTGATTAACATATCAAGCAGTGATTCCCTCAAAAGCAATGCCATCTCTGTTTCTGTAAAAATAATGCAAGTCCTGAAAGGTTATTGACATTTCAGCAGAAGAAATAGATTTTGAGTTCCTGGCTAGCAACATGTCCTTTAGATTTCTTTTTTTTATATTTCATCAAAGGCAGTGTAATTAACTTTAGAGCAATGGATAAAGCCCATCATCATCATTTGACAGAATAATTTTGTCATGTAATGGCTACTGGTCATATAGTGCTCTTTCAATAACACTTTGCTTCATTTAAAAGCTATACCAGAACCCTTGACTACCATCTCAGAGAGAATCTTCCCCTTCCCTCTCTTCTTGTTTAAGAAAAGTGGCAGGTGCCTTGAAGTTAAATAATAACACAGTAAAAAAGAAGACAACAAATATAGCTCTATCATGTGGGGAAAACATCAACAGTACCAGATATCTGAGCTTCGTGTAGTAAAGGAATAGTGGCAAGTTTTTATTTTGCTAATCTGCTTAAAATCTTGGGAGAGGAGAAGAAATGGAACAGTATTTTCTGGTTTAAATATCTGGTGATGTAGTGTATCATTCTCATCTCTTAAAAACTATGTTTTCCTGTGCTGCATGATTTATGTCTGCAAAGATGTATTGGAGTTAAAAGGAAAAGACATTGATGCATTTCAGTGAGGGAAGGCTAATGAAAGAGTAAACATATTCAAGCAGAAATCATAACATATTTCTTCACACAGGTTAGTCTAGAATGCTGAATCTTTATAGAATGATATAATCACAGCATGGTTTGGGCTGAAAGGGACCTTAAAAATTACAGAATCCTAGAATGGCTTGGGTTAGAAGGGACATTAAAATCATCCACTCCCAACCCCCTGCTATGGACAGGGACAGTTTTCACTAGTCCCATTTGCTCAGAGCTACAGCCAGCCTGATCATGAGCACATCCAGGAAACCTGGACACATCCACATCTTCCCTGGGCAGTCTGTTCCAGTTTCTCACTGCCTTCACAGTAAAGAATTAAATTTAAAAAAAAAAAAAAAAAAAAAGAAATAGCAGGAAATATCTAATCTAAACCTGTCCTCTTTCTGTTTGAGACCATTTCCCTTGTCCTATGACTACCTGCCCTTGCAAAAAATCCCTTTTCATGTTCCTTTTAGGCTACCTTCAGTTACTGGAAGGCCATAATTAGGTCACCCTGAAGACTACTGTTTTCCAGGCTGGACAAACCCAATTCTCTTAGCATTTCCCTCTCCAGGAATGTGATGTGATACATTTCTTTCTTTTGCAATCTTGTCATTACTTTTTTTGATTGTTTCCTTTACTGTTAAAAGGTGTCAATGGTGAGATAAATTAACTTTCTTGTTTTGATATAAAGCCCAATTTCATTGGGCCAATGCCTTTCATTGTGGAGAATTTATTCTCTTAACAAAGGCTGAGGTTGAGAACAGCAAAGGGAATTACTCTAGGAGGCAAATTTTTTGTTAGAAAATTGCAAGATCATATTTGAAATGCTGATATTTAGAAGGAGTTAGTTTTTTCCAGATACATGAAATTTAAAAATAAGTATTTTGTTGGGTTTTTTTTTTTTTTTTCCATTTTGGGGGAGGAAAAAAAAAAATTGTCTCTGAATGCTTTTTCACTCATTTGCAATATTGGTATGTAGTTTTTTTAGTCCTTAGATATTTTTTCTTCAGTGATCCAGTCTACGACTTCCAACAAGACAGTCTTAATGAAAATAATATAGACAATTCTTTCGTATAATATAGATATATTATAAAATATATCTATATTACATATAATATAGGCATAGTCTTTTGAGTAATTCATTCTTCATATTTTACTTAGTACATCTTGTCATTAGTTCACTACACAATCCTGCTGAATTGGTTATATTTACTCTATTTTACTTCTGCTTCCCCTCCTTTCCTTACCATTATCATTTCCCCTAACCTGAGTTGTACACAGACTGTGCATCCTAACTTGTAATTAATCTCTTCTTTAAGCAAATAGCTTTTCTGTTCAGCCCCTGCTTTCCACAATTTCAGTAATTGCAGTAATTTCTTTTCATGCCCTAGCATATTTTATGACTTCTTAGGAATGATTATTTGAACATGGATGTCTCCTAAGAATTTATCCCTTCCTGATCCTTCTTGGACTCTCTGTCTCTGGGCTAAATCTCTGCATGGTCACAGCAGTTGCCTCATTAACTCATCTCACTCTGACAGATGTTGTTTTCTTTGTTTTTTGTCTACCGTGGTTCTTCAGTTCCCATAGAAACCTTGTTCAGATGCACAGTCAATTCAGCTTGATATTTTAGCTTTCTGTTCTATGGGGACAGACGTGGTACCCCCAGGTGGGAAGACTTCCTGTGCCTGCCTCCCTCAGCCTCATCATGACAAAATGCATGCCTCCCCCGTGAACTCAGAGAGGGGTTGAGTCCAGGGTAACTTAGAAGTCCTTAGGTTCTGTGAAGTTCATTACATATCTTCATTTCTTTGATGTAAGCCAAATCACAATTCCTATAAACATTAAAATTATGTAGTGATTCCAGGGCTTTCAAGTTTTGACAGCAGCTGCAGCAATAACAGCTAATTTCATGCCTTTACAGGGTTTCTTTATAACCGCTATGAATAGAAACTCTGTTTTTTCTAAAAAAGAAAAAAAATAAAAAGGAGAGAGCTTTCTCAGAAATCAATGATTTTAGGTCTTTCTTGCTTGTGAGAACTTCCTATTTTTCTCAGGTGAGAAGGAGTGTGCAGATCCTTTTTAATGTGCCAAGTACAGAAGCAAGAAGTGCAGCGGAACATCATATATCTTTGCCAGGCAAAGATATGTAAGATTCCATACATGTCTGTGCCAAATTTATGGTTTTTCTGACCCACAGCCAATTTCATGAAATTAAAATAAAACATTTACAAACCTGTAAGTGTAAATTAAAGCATGCAAGGTTTAGTAGTTTCTCTACCTCAGCTGATGTCCTTGCACACTGAACCTCAGCAACCCTGTGTCTTAATGTGGCACCAAATCCCACATGACTACCCTGCTGAATGTCAGCAGACCTGTATCTATGAATGGCATCATAACACTTGATAAGCTGTTTCTGAGTTTGTTGAGATTTTAAGGTTGTGTAAGTCGCATGCATATGCATGGTGCTATAAAGTAGTCATAATTTTTATTCTTCAGGAATTTATTTTCAACTGTTGTTAAAATGTTATTGAAATATGATAATTATGAAGGGGAGGAGGGAAAGAGTTGCATCTAGAATAGACTGAAAAGCATTTTTCATCTGCTTACTGTTCCATCTCTGGTTAGATTTTTCTATTCAACACACTGTGAAAGGTGGTCCTGAATACAGATAAGCAGTAATGCATTGGCAGTGAATATAAGAGGCAACAAAACAAATTTTCAATGAGTGATGCTTGATAAGACAGGATACTTGTTCCTATTCAGGTGCCTTTTCCTTTTTTTTTGGTTGAGATGTTTCACAGGAATTTTTGGATGCAGAATATACAATTTGAGCATATACACAAAAGTCCTGATGAATAAAATAATCCTGTAGTTTATTTTGTTGCTCATCTTATCAAAGGCTTGCATATGAAAAACAAACAAAAAATTGTACTAATATCTTGTTTCGTTTGGCCTCAGTGTAGCTGTCAGGTGAACAATTCTCTCACCTGTGATTCACTCTTCATAATTAAAGTTAGTTGTTTTTATAAATCCATTGATCTCCTGAAAAGAGAAAACAAGTGATGCAAGTAGTTCAGTGATGGAAAATAGGAAACAGTAGATGCCTGTCTGGAAACCTCTCTGGAAAATTAAAGCCACTCAAGATGCTCCCTTCCCTCCACCCCTTCCACTAATGGAGGAACACTAGGAGAGATTATAAATTGGAGTAACAATTTATTGTACAGAGGAGAGAAAGAGCATTTTACCCACAAAAGGGTATTCACTGCTGGATGGTCCCCCAGGCAGTGCTCAGCGTGGTCTCCAACAAAGGCAATATGGCAAAAAGAGAAGCTTCAGAGACTTAACTTCTCCCCTGCCTGTCTAAATACAACAGGAAGCAGGAACAACCCAAAACCTGGAAGCTAGTTTGTCTGAATAATGAGTCATTCTGCTGAACTCGCCTCCACACTGTGCGCAGGGCTCAGGCCCCTCTGCTGCTCTCCAGCGTGGCAGCAGCAGCACCATCCCAGATCCACTCCCCAAGAGCCAGGCAAAAAATGAGTTTCCTCCTTTCAGCTCAGGCATCTCCCTTTTCCCAACAACAGCCACTTCCTGCCAGAACCACATGCCCAGCAGTGATATGGCTGGTATGGAATTAAACAGTGCCAGAAACTCCACCCCATTTTTTAGCTTTACCCAGGACAGTGCCTATATCTTTGATGAACATCTGCAGATCCTGAAAAACTTGCTTATAACTGCTGACTCATTTTTAGAGTGTCTGAGAGATAAAATTATAATTTCTTGGTTTTATCTCCTTTGCAGAGTGAGACAAAGCACTTCTGGGGTTTTATTTGTCTGTTGGATTCTTTATGGTGAAATTATTGAAAACATATTTGCTACTTAGAATTTGTCAGTCTGCATTTTCTTAGTGTAATTTTAAATGTTTCTTTTTCTAGGAAAAACTAAATAAGGGAAACTATTGAATTGGTGAGAATCATCCTACATTAGACTATGGACCCAAGTGCAGGGAAAAAAGTTGGATATTCTTCCTCTTCTAAGTTTGTAAATGTTTATGGCCATGAAGGGAACTGGACCAAGGAACAGAAAGATTCTAAGTTCTTGTGCTGGCTTTGACTGGGATAGATCTAATTTATAGCATGAGGCTATGTTTTTGATTTATTCTGGAAACTGTTGATAACATAGGGATGGTTTAGTTACTGCTGAGCAGCAGCTAAACTTTGTATGAGTTAAGGCCCTTTCTGCCTCTTACCCCACCCACCAGTGAGCAGGCTGTGAGTGCATAAGACTTTGGGAGGGATCACAGCTGGGACAGCTGACCCCAGCTGACCCAAGGGATACTCCAGACATCAATTTCAGCATATACAGCTGGAGGAATAAAAAGGAAGGGGGTGATATTTGAAGCAATGGTCTTTATTATCCCGAATAACTGTTACGTGTGGTGGAACCCTGTTTTCTTGGGAATGGCTGAACACCTGCCTGCCAGTGGGAGGTATTGAATTAATTCCTTGTTTTTCTTTGCTTGCATGCACAATTTTTGCTTTCCCTATTTAACTGTCTTTATCTCAATCCATGGATTTTCTCACTTTTCAACCTTCTGATTTTCTCCCTCACCTCACCAGATGGGGAGTGAGTTGCTGTGTGGTGCTTAATTGCCAGCTGTGGCTAAACTATGACAAGTCTTCAGTACTTCAGTGCCTTAAATATTTGGGGATTTTCCTTTGCTTTGGGTTTTTGGGTTTTTTTTTGAAACTCTTTTGTAAAGAGTTTAATTTTCTCTCTTTTGACAGGATCAACGGGCCAACCAGTTCACTGCCTTTCTGGCTTAGGTCTTTCCTTAAAATTACTAAGGGTGTGTGGAGTGAGAGAAAAAAATATATTTAATTAAAAAAAAAAAAAAGTCATGAGAGGGGCACATGTAAAGAAGCAGAAATCTGAATTTCTGGGGAAACCCACAGGGTGGAGATGAAATGGACATGTTTGATGAAAAAAATAAGAGCAGGATTTTTTAGTGAAAAGAAAAGAGGAAAAATTAGGCTAGGTTTTAGGGAGAAGAATAAAAAGATAAAAATAATTTAGGAATCAAAAATGAAATTTAATCCAAGTGTATGATCAGAAGTGTGTTAGAGCAGAAAGAAGCAGTGGAAACATATGCATGGAAGTGAAGTAGCCTAGGAGAAGTTTCTGGAGGGAAGAAGCGATGTTGGGACACAGCATGTGTTTGTCAGATGTCACAGTAGGAGAGAAATGAAGGAAAGGGTATTTGTCCTTGAGGAGCTGGAAAATTAAATATGTGAGCTTTTAGAATGATAAAGAAATCTCTTATAAAATGTAATAAGCAAAATTGTTCTATCCTACTGTATTTTATTGCAAAATTGTTCTATCCTGCTGTATTTTATTAAGGATCATATGTATGCTCTAGTGAGCACTTTCATCAGTATTTTGATCCTATCAGACTTACTAAAGAAGCAAAGGGATACTACCCTTCCTTGAACAAACAACATGTTGTAGGATTGTAAAGAAGCTCAAGACAAACAAACAAAAAAATAACCCGTTTTTCGTCTGTGATTGTTAAAATAGTTCTGAATTATACTCTAGCCTGTTAGAATTCATTGATTCACCTGTCCATCACTTGTGCATTAGTTAAAAGTCAAGGTAGCATTTATTTCTTTTGCTGTTAGATGTCAATGATGTCAGAATGCAACAGAAAAAGAACATTTTCAATCAAATATGCAAAGAGGTTATACAGACACAATAGCTACCTATTTGAATCCAGGAATCCAGTCCTCATGCTTTTCATGATGGTTACTCCAAGCAGTAGTTTAACAAATTGGGCAGAATATGCATTTGTTGAAATTTAGATCAATATTTTATATTCTTTGCTAGAAATTTTTTGTTGCCATTGTATTTGATTGCTTTACTTAAAATTCAAAAATGTTGCCAAAGTCTAAATAAAATGTCTGAGAATTGTCAGTGATATGTTCTTTTTTGTCTTCTTACTAGTAGTAATCATAATGGAATACACTTTTCAGCTCTTGGTTAATAAAATGTCAGTTACACTGGAATTGTTCTTGAATGATTAAATGAAAATAAAATTTCATTCTAATGGACTAAGGTATTTAAATATATTTTGATGATTGAGGAGTATACTGATGGACATTACAAAATCTAACTAGTTCATGCAGATGCTGTATCCAGAGTGCATAACACGTACCGGTAAGTGACTATTGCATTACTGCTACGGCTTTAATTCATGGGCAAGAAAAAAATAATCCCCTGTCAATCTTACGTACATTAATACACCATGTACAATATGATTCTTTATTCTGTCCAAAGATAAAAACCGTTTTAGCGTACACTTCAGCTAATAATCTCTTAAGCAGCAAATGGTTCCAGGTTAAGCATTGACTTTTTAACTTCTCTGGAACAAGTGAAAACAAAACCTTTATATGAAAGACAAATAAACTAATTTCAGTTGAAAAAGGTGTTTGAGTCTAGCCCTTAAAAAACTACTTCAGTATTATATTACTGAAAGGAAGGTAAAACTTAAGTTCTGATTAGGATATGACACAGTTTTCAATGAATAAAAACTTTTAAACTGTAGGTTTTGCAGTGTCAGATGTCAAAGGTGTTTTCTTAGTGGTAGTTATATACATCCAATCGCCCACCATTCAGTCATACTTTCAAATCCCTGGTTTGCTGGTTTTATGTTGTGTTTATTTCTCCTTGAAATTTGGAGATGGTAAAAAACATGCAACTTCACTTTAAAGATTTTCAGCAATTTGGGCCATGGCAGCTTAAATCTCAAAGCTTATACATCCCACAAATACTCTTGAAAGGGCTCTTTTAAAATGCCACTTCTGGGGTAGTTATAAAAGGCCTCAGAGCTTAAATGTTCCTCCTCCAGCTGAGACTTGAACATAGCAAATTTTCTTTAATATTTTATATCTGCATTATCATCTTGAGAAGAAAAAATCAGTAGATAAGGATAACTATAATATATTCTACACTGCAATAAGGTGCAAATAAACAAGCTCAAGACTGCAATAAAGAACTTGCAAATATCTTTGCAGTTGGAAATTTGAAGCGAGAATACATGTTTCCATGACAGAACATTTAAGCTTGTCGTTATTTTCCCTTGTTACCAATAGGAGGAAAGGAAAAGGTAAAGGTTCTGTGCTCATCTTCCAATTATGTGATAAAGATGCTGAAGACAGCCCTTTGAGGCTTGTTGAATTGCTGCTTAGCCAAAGGCCCAAATGATGTTTTCCAAATTAACACTAAGGCTTTTACCTTTTTTTTTTTGAACTAGTGCAATGATTTAGAGGTCAGTTCATATGAGATATGTAATTTTAATTTGATTTTATGACTCTTGATACTCAAAAACATTACCTCTGGCATATTTAAGAGAAAATAATGCTTTCAGTATCCATTATTAGAGTTAATCCACTTACTTGAACTGTGATGACTCATTTTTCTCTGAATCCTCTCTTCTCAGCAAGAATGTGGTCATTACAATGTTTACTGCACACTGACAATATACCAGACTATTTGTACTCCTTCAGTTGAGATGTGAACAAAATTCATCACTCATACCCCTGTGTTCCCTCTTAGCTGGCAGGTTTTTAGCTCTCAGCAGAACTTAATGATACCTGCTTCAGTCTCATGATTGCTAATGAAATGGCATGAATTCTGCATTTCTTATGTCAAGCCAACTTGATGCAATGCTGATATCCTTCGTTCGCTGTAACTTTCAGGTGAAGTGTATTTTTTACAAAACAAATATATCACAGAAGGCAGCCAGATTAGCTGCAGAAGGAAAAATTTTTAAGGAGGGAAAATATATACCTTATTATTAACTCCTGTTTTGACAAAGCCAAGTACTTTCCTGTGAGAAGGAGGGAAGTGCAATCATTATCACAAAAAGTTGTCTTCTAATGGTGTTGACACTTAAAAAATAAAACTTCTGTTTTATGTAGGTTTAAAGTTTTTGTTTTCATGTACTCCTTGTTGACAAACCTTTTTTCCTTTCGATCTTGTTAAATGATCTTTCATACTGTCGTTAAACAGAAAGCATGTAACACTAGTAAAGTCACATTGAAGAATTAGTTTTACAGACAGTAGCTTAAGGCTTATTGACCTTGCACAAAAGAAAGTCCAAAAACTTTTTTCATTATATGAAAAAATGTGTAGTGCTCTGGAGGAATAACTACAAACATATTCTTACCATTTCTCCAACATTTTCAGTAAAAGGAACGCTTAGAAAAGATGGAAAGTGGTTTGGTTAAACTGGAGAAATGAATACAACATAACTAAGCAAAATTGAAATGACTATAGTACTTCTATTACTACTGCAAAAATTTACCCTCGTACATGGTTTGGTACAAACTCAGATATGATGTGTGAGAGTGAAGATTTTATTCGTCTTGTCAGTATTAAATTGTCAATATTAAACAAGATAAAATTTCTAAGAAGCAATTACATGCCCTGAAGGTATGAAAATTATTGGTTAAAAACAATCATCATGTTTTTAATAGAAAGGGCATGAGTGCCACAAATCCCTTTGGTATTCATGCTTGCAGAAGTACATTTGTAGAATATGCTTCATAATAAATATCTGCAAATATCTCCAAATATCTGCAACTTTTTACTCAGGAGCACCATGAGTTATTTGTGCATATAAAACTGAAACATGAATGACCTTATAAGTGTTTGTGACACAATTAGACTCATAATAAGGCTTGGAGCAGTACAAAAGGAGCCATTTATGTTGAATAAATACTATCCTGGTAATTAATTAATGGATATCCAGGTCCAGTAAACAATTACTTTTTAATATGATAATTATAAGCATGCTCCACCATGTAACATGCAATGGTTTTGTCTTAACATCTATAATCAAAGACAATTTGTCGTGATTAATTTATAATGCAACTAATATACCTACATGATAAAAATGCAGTCAATAATTAGGCCAAGACTAGAATGTTGTTGGAAAAAATATTAAAAAATTCCATCATAAAAATTTTAAAACAAAAAATAATCTGGGGGTTCTTTTTAATAAATCATAATTAAATTCATCCTTATATTATTCATTATTAAATTATTAATGAAGATACCTTTTTCTGGATGAAAAGGATGCCAACCCATGAGGTAATTCTATTCAACAGTGATTACTTTAGGATATCTTGTTAGAATTCAATTTTAAATCTTATTCCAGGAGGCAATAACTTCATCTTGTTCGGGCAGAATATGATATACATTTATACCCTTGCATTTTTGACAACAGATACAAATCCACTGGGAAATACGAAAAAAAAAGAGAAAGTTAGAAACTCTGAAAACTGATGTAGGCATGCACTAATTTAAGTTGTTTAGCCTAATAACTAGAAGACTTGATCAGGAAGAGAACAACAAGATGTTAAATGCATGTAGGTGGAAAGGTTTGCTTTTTCAGTTTCTGTTCACATATCAAGGAGTATGCTGAAGAAGTCATTTTCAAAGATAAATGAAAGAAAGATCATAGTTTATTGTATCTTGCATTTAATATTTATATTTGGGACCTAGGAAAATTCTAAGATTTACTACTGGACACACTTCCTGTAAAGCCTTGTAAAAGCTACTTAAAGACAATGTTGAAGAATGAAAAAATAGACGTGATCTGTGTATCATTCATCTTTGAAACACATTTCTTCAGCATACTACTTGACACAGAAAGAGAAATTATTGAAAATAAATGTGCATTTAATGGAATGCAGTATTTTCACAAAAAATAGTTTAAAATCAGTGTTTCTGCCAGGATATAGGTGATGACTTATGGCCAGTACTGTTGTCTTTGCCATTTCCAAAAGACTAACTACCAAACACACAAATTTCTGCCTTTCTTTAACCTTGAATGCAGTACAAGAAAAGAGACTTCTGAGTAGCATTAATGCAGGAACTGTTAGAGTGTTTTCTCCTTCTTTAAAGGTGTTAAAATATACCATATAACATAAATAGAGCATGTAATCAACAATTCTTTTCATACAATAAATCACAGAAGAACACTTTGTAGTGGTGTGTTTTCCCACTCCTTTTTTGCTAAATTGCCTGCCCTCCCCACGTTGTCCTTCCTCCCCCCGCTCCTATTCCTAGCCATGCCCTCGGGTTCTCCCTATTTGTTCTGTACCCTAATCCTGCCCATGTACCGCCCCTGTACCCTCGGACCATTAGTCCCTGTGCTCTCTCTGCCCCCCTCATCCCCAATAAAACCCAGCCCCATACCATGTGCCGGTCTTTCTGCCTGGGGGAATCAGCCCAAGTGATCCTGTCTGCCTTTGGAACCATGTGAATAAAGATCCTCTGAAGCCCCCGCGCAGGGAGTGTTCTTGCCTCCTTTATCGCCGCTGTGTTGCGGAAGATGAGAGCCAGCCGGAGCCATGCGGGGCTGTCCGGAAGGGGCTACGGGAAGTGGGCCCCGATGCGCTAACTGGGAATCGTTGCAGCTTGCCATACTGTTGCAAGAAACTAGAAACCGCAGCAACAATTCTGGCTAAAGCCTTAATTACTCTGCTCTTAGAACTGAACTTGCACGTGACAAAATACTGTGTGTTAGCTGACAGGGCTACACAAGCAAAATTTTATACCAAATTTGGGTAAATGTTATGTTTAACAAATATTGTTGAAATGAGAGTAACTGACTTAAATTAGAGTAGCATGTTAAGATCTTTCCGGGAGTCTAAGTTTTAACTTCCCAGCGGTCAGTAGGAAAAAAAGCTACTCAGCTCAATTTTATTTAGTCAGAGCTTTTTTATTTCAGTAATACATTATTGAAAATAAACCCAATACCAGCCTGGACAATGGCATGGCAATCTAAGCAAGCAAATAAGAAAAAAATTAAAATACTGTTTGGTACAACTGTAAATGAATAACTGATGTCTCACTGTTTTCTAGTGTTTTGCATGCTCTTTTCTGGTCCTTAATAGATATAAACAGCAGAATT
This sequence comes from Mystacornis crossleyi, assembly GCA_013400655.1. Lineage (NCBI taxonomy): Eukaryota > Metazoa > Chordata > Aves > Passeriformes > Timaliidae > Mystacornis > Mystacornis crossleyi. Next base: position 45,857 of record VYZQ01043510.1, read on the forward strand.
AAAAGGGAATTTAAGAACAGATATGCAGAGGAAGATTTGTTTGATTTTGTTATGTTACTTAGAGCCCATCTTTTATAAGATACGGAGGAAAAAAACCAGAAAGAGTACAAGAGTTATTTTGATAATGTTATCTCTGTGAAAACTAATGAAAATAATTTTTGAAATTCAGTATGGAAACCTTGACTCTTTGACATCAGAAAAAAAAAAAAAGGAGCGCTAGTTGAAGAACTCTGCAAGAGGAATATGAATAATTTACCATATTTTTCAGGAATAAAAGGAGTTATAGGAGAATATAATAGAATGGCAAAACCCTAAAAGCTGAAATTCAGCTGACACTGAAATTCACACAACAGCATTGCATTCTGCTCATGTCAGTTCAGAATAGAACAATGTTTGAACTTGAAATATGATAAGCACTCTAGGAATAAGAACTATAGAGACGTGGACTTAGAGCAGAAGCTTTTTCCTAGGGGCAATGTACATAAAGATTTTAGAGAATGGTTTCATAATGATCTGATAAAACTGAAAGTTTCTAGTGTTGAGGACTATTACTACTTAATGCTCTCATTTAATAGTAAGTTTAAGTACATTTCAGCAGGTAGTCTGAATACTACCATCATCTATTTCAGTCTTAAGTGCTTAATGCAAATGTATTTAAAAATTCAAGACCATATTAAAAAAAATATCAAAAAACAAATGGAGAAATCCTAACATTCTTTGAGATAGGATGTAGCTGAAATTGGCAGAAAAACATTTAAAATTATAAATTTGTTATTTTCTTTAATATAGTGGTACATAAACGTAATTTTTTGGTTGTTGTGCTGAAAGACTGACATTTGAAAATGGATTCAGTAAAAGGATCAAAATTTTTGCAGAATTAGTGTTGTATTGTATTAAGCAGTATTCCTGTATAACCCGGAACGAGCCATCCCTGAAAACGTGGCATTTCCTGTATGTCCTGTGTTACCTGGTATTCCATTACCATTTTTAGCAATGTTCCCTGCCTCCTCCCTTTGGGCTATCATCTGTTAATGTGCCTGTCAATGAGTCACTGATAACTTGATCCTGGACTATCTCCTGTTAATGGCCCCATCTGTGCCTC
>VYZQ01043510.1:46984-58927 GCA_013400655.1 Mystacornis crossleyi
TTCTCCTCTGGCTGGCAAGGGTTCAATAAACATCACCAGAACTCTCGGAGAGAAAGAGCCTGAAGTCTCATCTTTTGACTCTCGCCGTCCCTGCTCCCCTGGGGTCCAGAGCTAGCCATCCTAGGACCCCCTCGGAGCCAGGAGACCAGCAAATTAGAACATATTATGTAGCTTTATTTTTCTTTTTTTTTTTTTCCAGTCTGCCTTATTTATCTAATTTCTGTGCACTGTCACTCTTAATATTATCTTTCCTGAAAGATAATTTACTCCTGCCACCCTACCCCTGTTTTGGATTTAAATGTAAATGAACCATGTACTTCTTTTTAGTTTCAAGTTCACCAGTCAAACTTGAGGTAAACTGATTGTAAATAAAAGTAAATAAATTTTATCGCACTTTTCAGTGTAGTGATCAAAAGACATAATGATCTATATCTGCAGATGTGCAGTCATGTAATTTTTCAGTCTATTGGATAGGTCACTGATAATTAAGGCATGACAGATTTTAAAACTGCATGTAAAACGCACTCTAGAAAATTATGCTTTTTGACTTAATAATGTTACATTCTGCTTTATCATTTTAAATGTTTTTGTTGTCTAACAAGTGGACATAAATGAGCAATTGAACAATACATTGAAATATTTTGTGCATGAGTGTTTGCTTCATCTGTAAATTGAAATGTCAGAAATGTTTCTACTCCACATTATCAAAAGTCAAAAGTGATTTATTTTAGCTCTTATTTAAAAAGATAAAATTCAACAATATATTTTTGAGAGATATGAGGATGCAGCAAAATGCCTGTTTAAGCTGTATCAGCAGTTTCATGGATTTGGCAGATCTTAACAGTCTACTGTGTCTTTCCTGCTTTATTTTACATATTTATTGATATCAGTGGAATATATTGTGAAAAACTGCAGAATTCTGTCTATGAATTCTGATTAAGATTATTAATCATAGAATGGGTTGGAAGGAACCTACAAGATCATCTAGCTTCAACTCCCCTGCTGTGGGCAGGGTCTCACATTGCTCAAAGCCCCATCTAACCCAGCCTTGAACACTCCCAGGAATAGGGCACTGACAACTTCTCTGGGCAACCTGTGCCAGTGTGTCATCACTCTCACAATGTAGAGATTCTTCCAAATATCTAATCTAAACCTACTCTCAGTTTGAAGCCACTGCCCCTTGTTCTATGACTACATGCCCTTATAAACAGTTCCTCTTCAGATTTCTTTTAGGCCCCCTGCTGGGGACCCCAGACTGGACACAACACTCTGGGCGGGGTCTCACCAGAGCAGAGTAGAGGAGCAGAATCTCCTCCCTCACCCTGCTGACCACAATGCTTTTGATGTAGCCCAAGGTAAAGCTGGCTTTCTGGGGTGGGATGGGATTGCCAGCTCACGTCCAGCCTCTTATCCACCAGCACCCCCAGGTCCTTGCAGAGCTGCTTTGGATTCATTGGTCCCCCAGCCTGTACTGATACTGGGGGTTGCCCTGACCCAGGTACAGCAGTGTGCCCTTGGCCTTGTTAAACCTCATGAGATTCCCATGGGCACAATTCTCAAGATTGGCCAGATCCCTCTGGATGGCATCTCATGCTTGAGGTGTGTCAACTGCACCACTAAGCTTGGGGTAATCTGCAAGTTTGCTGAGGGTGCACTTTGTCCCTTTGTCTATGTCACTGGAGATATTAAATGAGACTGGTTCCAACACGCACTCCTGAGGGACACCTGGCATCATGGACATCCATTGGGACTCTGAGCCATTGTCATCAATGTTTTGTATGGATGTGCACCAAGTTAGTATTTGCAGTTAATATGTGGAGCCTTTTGCTTCTTTGCTGCCCTTTTTCTTTTTTTTCTTTTTTTTTTTTTTTTTTTCCCCTCATTTCCCAAATCTTTAGAAGCAGCTCAGAAAGAGGATAGTTCAGAGGTAGCAGAAGAGAACAATTGCTGGAAGGGCTCCATTGCCGACCACCACTCTAACCAACAAGCTGTCTCCATTTAAGGGAAAACTGTTTTGTCAGGGGGAGACTGTTAACAAATTGATTAAATCTAGTAGTGATTGAAATCAGGTTGCCAATCAAGCAGAGGAGGAGGAAAGGCAAAAAGGATTGGAAATAGGTCTGTTTGATTGTCAGTCATGTTCAGTAGTTAAGGCTGAGGAACACCGTTTGCATCCAGAAGAGAGCTGGAGAAGGATCCCTGCAACAGTCAAAATGCCAGTGCATATACTGTTGAGCATGACGCCCTTTGTCCTGGCAGGGTCTTGCATTTTTGCCATCAGGTAAAAGAGAATAAATAAATGTTCCTCACCAGCAACCCTTCAAATGGATACTGCAGGATATTCCACCATAATTTACCCTGCTATTCCTGTATCTTTTTTCATTAGGTTTCCAGGTAATAGTAGGTAGTTTTTGGTTTGGATCAGAGACAGTGATGCTAGGTATGTTAGAAATATTTTATAATTATGTGTGTTTCAGACTGTCTTAAGGTGCTCCCTTCTTTGTTCAAATTCTTATACATAACTTACATTTTCCCACAGACATTTCCTATTCCATCATCCAGCTCCTTTTATTGTCAGTTCTCCCTCTCTATCTCCTCGATAGACAGCCAGTCTAGGATCTGTAGACCAGTATGCACCAAACATGACATCAACTGAATGAGTGCAACAGTCATAACCAGAAAAAGTGCAATTTGCATTTATTTTTCTTATAGTGAGTAGTTAAATTGAGGGTATAATAAGTGAGCAAGAGATGTTTTCTCAGGAAATACAGCTGACGGGAGGAGGTGAAATAATCTTCGGAAGGAAGTGCTAATTTTTTACACACTTATCTCCATTTTTCTATCATCTGCAACTGTAAGATACAATTTATAGCTGACATTACTGCTTGCCATCCGAGTTTTGCTATAAAAATAAGCGATTTCCATTTTTTCTTAGCTGCTATATTAGATCAACATTGAATGCAAATGTTTTGTGGACCCATGGAAGTATGAAACAGCCACAACTTTTTCTACACTGATCCCCAAGCCTTTTTTTTTTTTTTTTCATTTCAATGCACAGATGTAGCATATTGTTTTTATAGACATGAATTGTTTAATTTAGTTTAATCTCAGGGAGAAATTTCTAGGTATAATAAAGAAAGACGCTTGTCATTTATGACTGTAGATTTGAACCCTAAAAAAATTTCAGTTGAAGATATAGTAGATTTAAAAAAAGAGGGATAAAAGTATAAGTTTAATTTTTCCTGATTTTTATCTGAGTAGTGAGTTGAACCTGGCCACTGGGCAAATACCCCCTCCCACCTCCTGATCACTCTCTTCTCCCTTGGGTTTGGATGAAAATCAAAGGAAAGTGATAGATCATGGATTGAGAAAATGACAGTTTAATAAAGAATCAAAAAGCTGTGTTTGTGCATAAAACAAAATAATGAATTGATTCACTATTTCCCATCAGCAAGCAGATGTCTAGCCACTTCTGCGAAGCAGGGACTCTGCACCTGCAAACGTTTCTTGGGAAAACAGCAGAGATGTGAAAGTTCTGCCTTGCTTCCTCTTTCCCTAAGCTTTTGCTGCTGAGCACATCTTATGGTTTGGAATATCCTTTTAGACAATTTGGATCAGCTGTATTGGCTGTGTTGTTTTCTGACATCTTGTGATGGAGTCTGCTTGCTTTGGGGCAAAAAGTGGGAAGACAGAAAGCCTTGATGCTGTGAAAAGACTGTTGAGCCAAAATACTGGTGTGTTGTCAACAGTTTTAGCCAAAAAGCACAGCACCATATGGGCTACTATGAAGAAATTTAACTCCATCGCAACCAGACCCAGCACAGAGCATCTTTTTCTGCTGAAATGCTGTACTTATATACATACTCTCTAGTCCATGTCCATGATGACCAAAACAGGATGACAGTGTTTAAAGGCAGTGGGGAAAACTGCAAATTGTTTACCCCTTCCAAGTAAAGTATTCAGTAATTTCATGCAAATTTGTTTTGAAGGTATTAACCATGCTCTTGTTATGTTTTGCAATGCAGGATTAGATTTTGTAAATAACAGTGTCATTTACTACATAGCTTTATAATGCATTTTCCAATGCATGTTATGTTCTTGTTTGACCTTGCTAGGTCAAATTATTTGCCTACCAGCTAACATAAAAATTGCTCAGGAATCTATTTATATTCTGAGATTAAAGCATTTGTCTTATGTTCTTGATTTTCAATTATTGTTTATCACTTGTTCTTTATTTCAAATATGTGAGAATCAACATTTTGACTTCTTTTCTTAAAGTCCATAACTACTTAGCTAATACTGTATAAGAGTAATCCCCTTAACAATTTGACAGCTTTATTTTATGTTAACATTCCCTCATCTGAACCTGTATCTATTTTCATGACAATCATCTCATAAAAGCAGTCTAGTAGGTGTCAGTATTATTTCACAGAAATGTTTCCTTCTCTGTTGTCTTCATAAATTTGTGAGTGCAAACTTGTTTCTCTAAGAAAAGTTAAGTCCTGAATATTGCTCTCATGTTCTGTAGAAGAAGGGGGATTTCTTAAATTTGTACTTCCACTGCAAATACATATTAAGGAAAAACAAAACAAAACAAAACAAAACAAAACTTTAAGTGGATCAGGAAAGTGTATTACATTTTCTAATTTTGATGTATTCTGTAGAATCTTTGAATCATTTTATCCATTAAAAATTCTATTTTTCTTAGTCAGTGATAATTAGCCATAACTAGCTTTTGTGATGCTTATTTACTTTTTCCAACTTTTACTACCATTAAAGATACTCCCACTGAAAATATTCTGTTTTTACACACAATAACTTTCAATAACATACCAGTCTCCCTCCTTCCCCTTCATGTTTAAGTTGCCAGCATTTCTATGGACTGGGCTACATAAACTGTTTATAACTGGACCTGACTGAACAGGAACAGATAGCTGGTGAAGGAAATTTTCAATATCAACTCTGTTGCCAGAGAAAACATGTAATTTAACTAGCTCCATAGAATTATTATCTCCAGATAATCTTTTCAAAATGCTTAATTTCTGTTCTTTCTTTCTTGAATACTTAGTATTTTTATCACATGACATTTTAATTTGCTATGTACATAAAAATATATATCAGAGTGCTATATAGCTGTTACATGGCAGAAAGCAATATTAATCAGCTTAGAGAAACTTTAGGCAATTATGAGGACTGCAATAAGGCCATAACAGGCAGTATTCAAAAAGATTTTGATGACTGGGGTTTTTGTTTGCTATCACTGTGTATTTTCCACCATTCTCTCTATGACTCCAAGTATGAGCTCTGATAACAATACAGGTTTTTTAAGCTCAATTCTTTTTGTTTGTAGGTTCATACATATACATATCTTTGCTTATATGTGTATAGATATGCACAAATCTATTTATACGTAAATATATGTATATAAAATAGTTGGGATTGTTTGACTAATAATTATATATGCATATTATAAAGACCAATTTTAGGAAAAGCATGAAGTTGTTCTTCTGAAGAGAGGAAAATGGAAATTATTTTTTCTGCGAATTAAAAAAACACAAGAGTTGTTAGGGACACTAACTATCTATTTGCTATGCATTTAGTAGTTTAAGCAGGATTTGTTTAAATGGTCAAAAGCAGAATAACTCCGAAATATGGTTGAGATGCCTGAAAGTACCATAATCACTACACACCACTTGGATTATATCATGTCTGGATATTTATGTCAGTTTTCTATAGTAATAGTAGTAAGACTGAATATTACTGAAAAATAATTTAGTACGTAATCGTATTGTGGTTAAGTTCTACTTTGGGAGAGATTTTTTTTTCATAGGAAGGAGGATCAAAGTTCAAAAATAAAAACAGGGTGAGCTCTTGTAAGCCATTGTAATCCACTGTTCCACCGGGGACGTATGCTCAGACAGGGCAGATGGGAACATTTCTAGAAACATCTGTTGTCCATCATTCTTCTGCTCAGCAGCCCAGATGCTGTTGACAAGTTGTATGTAAATTGTGCTGACAATTTGTTCAATGTCTTTCCTGCTGTGACTGAGGTGGTTCTGGTCATACCATCTATCAGATATACAGTACATTGTGGTCCTGTGAGAATGTCTCCAACTGTTTTGTTGGTCAATGAGCAATGGTAGTCATTAAGTCAGTGAAAACGTTTCTCCACCTAGAATATGTCTCTATCTTTCAGAAGGAATTGTTACCTCTTTCCCCAGTTCTATGTGAAAATGAACATTAGTTACTGAATGTTATGCACACTAGAAAAATTCTAAATTGCTTTCTATGCCTTATTCCTCTACTTTTTTAGTGACATTGCCAGGTATTTCTCTACCCTTGTGTTTTAAAATTATTTTCATCTCAAGCATGTGACATACAAGTGGGAAATTATGTATACATTATTGTATAAATGTCAGGCTTTTAGTCTGGAAATGTTGCTATAAAATCTTTACATTTATAGGAAGCTGATTTATACCCCTTATCAGGCTTGAATTTATATCTTCCTAATTTTTTACTCTGAATGAATCAAAAAGAATCATATGTGTTAGGGGCAAGGGATGAAAGGATGTTTAATGTTTCTTTAAATTATAGGTTCTCCAAATAATGAGCTAAACCACTGGATTTTAGTAAATGAATACAGAACTTCTATACACTGTTTAAAAGTCTCCTCTATTGTGAGTGAAAAGAAAAATGTGTAAAATTTTATGCTCCTTAAAGGGAGGATATTTAAAAAGGGAATATATTTATGGATTTCTTATGAGATGGGTAATGCATAGTTCTTGTGTGAGAATTAAGAAAGCCCTGCAGATTAGTTATGATTGGGTTTAGTATACCAGGAATTATTGGATTGGTGGTGGGACTCTCATGGTCAGATGTTAATAAATACAAGTTTCATAGGATGTCCAAAAGAATCAGAGAAAAGCTTTATATAATGATCTCTGAAAGCCCTCTGAGAAGTGCTGAATATATTCCTAAATTTATGTAACCCTTAATGCATAAATATTCTGATAAACTTGCAAGAACATGTAGAATAAGAATGACAGAAAATATATAATGGCAGTGTCTGTATATTGAAAAAAATCTAGTCTTTTAAGTTAAATTTATATAGACTATACTTTGATTAATGTAAATTTGCAATGCTTCCCATTTAATGATACAGAAAAAATAAGTTTTTGTGCCGTTCGGAAAGATATTCAGAAGGCCAGAAAAAATAATCTTAATGGTAACATAGTCCCTAAAACTTCACCCCAACATCCTTAAAGAGTGCACATATATGAGACTAACATATTTTTTAGAAAATACCCTGTGCTTATTTACAAACTTTATTTTAATTTGCCAAAATATTTTAAAAAGTTAAAAATTGGCTGGTTTTAGTCGAAATGTCTCCAGTTTTATTTCCCCATATTTATTTTGTTACTAAAAATATTTATATCATCAATATCAGATGTACGATTTCTAAATACATTTTAATCTGTTCTAAAATCATTCTAATAAAAATTCTAATAATTAGAACAAAATTCTAATAAGAAAGGTACAAATAAACGATACTTATTCTGAAGTGCAGCTATATACTTGCTTTCTACCATGATTCTAATGGATTTAAAATGTCACTAAAATTATTTATTTTGCAAATCAAAAATCAATAATGATTTGGAGTCCAGCTTGCAAGAAGGAGCTAAAAAATAGGGCACTTTATACTTTTTGACAGATCTTTTTCATAAATTCATCCTTTTAATAGAGTATTTCATCACATTGAATAATAATATGTATGTGTAACAAGATACACAATATGAATAGCTCTTGAGATGGAAGATTAATGCACCATTATGGTTCTACATCTTGGTTCTACATCTGAATGGCACGCATTACCAGGAAACAGGTACGAGGTCTGCATTCAGGAAACTTTTCTGAAATGAAGAAACCCTGACTTCCTATGCTTCCATCTCCAATCAGACATAATATTTAAACTGCAATAATAACAATAATAAAAATAAAATAACAATAACAATAACTATTATAATAAAATTGCAAAGGAAATTGAAAATAAACTGTGTGGAGCAGTGAAGCCCTTGTTTATTAGAACTATGTATATCATATAGTGTACTTAACTTCTGTTAAATGGTGCAGAATCTAATGCAATAAAAATATTCATTCATTGAAGAAGGTAGAAAGTGAAGTAGGGATACAACACTTTTGTAAACTTATGTCCAGTAATATACCTAAAAATAGGATGTTAGTTATGTCTGGGAAGATAAAAACCCTGAAACAGCAAAAGCCTAACCAACAAAACCCAAAACAAAACAACAACAACAAAACCACCCCAAACAAACAAAGCCAGAAACCATCACCCCCCAAAAATTAGATTTTATTTCTGTGTGCTTCTAATTCATGAAAAGTGACTCTGAAAGATTTCACTTTTTTTTTTTTTTTTTTTTTCTGTTCCAAAAACTGTAGTTGCACATTTTATTTCTCTACTGCCACTCGTCTGATCTCCTCAAATCACAGGGCTAAGGTATTTTTACAATCTTTTTGAGAAACCATCAAGTACCTTATGTGTGTATACTGGGTTTGTGTGGCCAGATTTTGGTAGTGGAGGTACTGCAGGGGTGGCTTCTCTGAGAAGCTGCCAGAAGCTTCCCCTGTGACCAGTGGAGGCGATTCCAGATGACTCCAAGACAGATCTGCCTCTGGCCAAGGCAGACCTGAGCACCGATGGTGGTAGTATCTTTGTGATAACACATTTAAGAAGGGAAAAAAAGTATTACACCAGAAAAATTGGAGCCAGAGAGGAGGGGAATGAGAAAATGTAAGAGAAACATCTGCAGATACGAATCTTTTGAAAGAGTAAAGCATGAAACTGAGAGCTCTTTCAAAGATGCTTCTGTCACTTCTGTATTATGGTGAAAGGTTGCTCAACTAATGTTATCAACTGCATACACAGCAGCTATAGACTCTGTTGTAAATGTGAACTAAGTAAAACATTGTGATGTTACTTGCTTAAAACTTTCATGGGCATGAACTGTCACTTGATGAACAGCTCCAGTGCAGGCATGACCTGCAGTGAAATAGAGGTGAATTTCACAGCAAGCACAGTAAATTTCTAGAGCCAGGGAAACTGCAGGACAGCACGAAGAACCACATGGAGAAAGCAGCTTGCCCTAGGTGGTGTCTTAATGTAAGTGGAGCCAACAACGCCAGGGGCGGCTGCCACTCTCTCCTAAGGGGCCTGTAGGCAGTGCAAGTGACCGGGAGTGTGGTGAACTGAGCAGGCAAACAGGACATGGCGCAGCAGCTTGTGCGAATTTGTGCAACAGGGAGGGTACCTCTCTCACCGTCTGGGAATATCTAACAGAGGCAGTGACCAGACACAGAATTTTGTGACAAAGGGCAGAAAGAGGTCTTTTCATCCCCAGTCTCATTAGTGCACGCTTTCTCAGCTGTGGTTTTGGCAGGCTGCAGAGTTCACTCTCTGGTAGCTGCTGGAGTCACTGCACCAGCCATGTCAGAGGTCTCCAGCCAGACCTTCTGATGGTAGATGTAGGTCTCTAGATCTCAGGTTGCCCAGCATGCCTGTTGTCTCTCTGTGAGGCTGGGGCTGACAATCATTCCTTTTGCAGAAGGTGTGCTGCTGTTGCTGAGCTGTGTTGTCAGGTGAAGGAGCTACAGAAGGAAGTAAGCAGGCTGCATAGCATTCATGAGAATGAGTGAGAGGGGTAGGCTGTCCTGGGAAATGCTGCAGTCTCAGGAGTCTCAAACCTCCACTGAAGTGGAGACACAGGTGGACTTAGAAGCCTGTCAAGTTGTTAGTCGAGGGTCTGTTTGAACAGGGAGGCTGGAAGCTGGTCACTGCCCATACTAGGAGGAAGGCTCCTACTTGCTGAAAACTTAGAATAGAATCATAGAATCAGTTCCCTGGTATCTGCACAGAAGTTTGGAAATGCATGTAATTTTTATTTGAAAGCTGAAAAAAACCTCTGGTATCAGGGACTAAAATCCAGGTCTTCCCCTCAGTGTGAGCAGTGAGTTACAAACTAAAATCCTTCATTTTAAATCATATAAATCTCGCATTTCTTTCTGTACCATGATCAAGTTCCACTAGGCAAGGAGAAGAAGGGATTTCATCCCTGACTGGGTCAAAACCAAATCAAGTCTGGTCTTATTTCCTAGACAAGCAGTGCAATAAATGTAATTTTTTGTACTTTTGTATTTTGAAGACTTTATGTATTCTGAGGAAATTCACTCAGTCTTGAGTACTTGCTATAGTTCTAAGATATATTATGGCTATTTCTTTATAACAAGAAAGGTAATTAAAATAACCCACTGCTTGAAGCTCAAAAATCAACTAAATTTTGTTTGGAAGCTCCAAATGATGTATTTCAACAATTGTAGCTAAATGTTGTCCAACCCTATGGCAATATCTATGCTGCTTCCTCAGAAAGACTGAAAGGCTCCTATAAATACCCAGCTTGGGATGCACTTGTGGAGCAGATCAGTCCTCAGGTTATTTCCAGAATAAACGCATGGATCCTAAAAGGGATTAATGCAAATCATGAAACTTAATGTGCATCCCTTCTACCATATTGAAAGTAATTTTGTTTTAGAAACTAAAAAAAGGTAATTTAACAATGTCAGTATATTAGTTAATTTTTTTGGAAAGCAATGACAAATTCCATTTTCTTTGCCCAAAAACAGAAGGCAGTTGAATTAAGAAAACTTATCAGACATGCTAAAGTCTGAAAAGACATACTAATGCTAATATTAACTAGAATGTCAGCAAGCTTATATGGATAATGACTGGCACAAAATAGTTCCAAAATAAGTATTTAATTTTTAAATTTTAGGCTCATGGTTTTCTGCTAAATTCCTAAGGTTTTCTTTTAAAATTATTTTAAATAGCATTTATATAGAAGTCAGGGTAATTTTATAATCTCAAGTATTATTTTGGTGTTCTTTTGGGATACTGTTAGTTCATGATTCATTTCTTCAATATAGTCACTGTCAAGGATCTTTGTAGGAATGAGAAGCATTGCTTCCTTTTTAAAACTCTTATTTCTTTTGCCCCATCCTTTTATAATTCTTGCTATAGTCTGTGAATGCCCTTAGTTATTTGATGTGGCCTTTGCTAACATATCAAGACTGGATTGTTTTTACCAACNACAGTAAAAATAAAAGTACACTGCAAAGGAAGAAAAACAAAGGACATAATGTGTATCTATGGAAGATGGATGAAATAAGGTAACTTTTATTTTTTCAACTCATATTTTACAGCTAATCTACACTAAATCTTTATAGTATATTCCAGGCTTGATTTTAGCATATTAATTCATTTTGCTTACTTTTTTTTCCACAGTCCTTTACTTTTTAAAATAATCTTACTACAATACTGTTTAGTATTTAAAGAATTGGTCTTGCAGCTAAATTTGAACCCAGAGTGCTTCTTATTCTGCAAAGCATTTAGGCCTGGATTTGAATATGAGAGGTTTGAATTTGTTTTCTCGTTTAGACCAGGTCCATTACGTTCAGATTACTTCATATTTCTGCCGTGACATTAAATTCTTTGCTGTAATGGTGCTCATTACCTGAAACAATTTATATAAAAATCCTTTCAGCAACACTGTTTTTAATTTCAGTAATGTATTTTTTTCCTAGAGATGAATGCCAAGGTCTTTATTTCGGTTTTATATTTCCCTGTAAAGGAAATGAAAGCATTTGGGAAATCATGAAAAGTAGCCAGACATTTGTCATCATAGGGTGAATAACAGTAGAGTTTCCATCACTTGTTCTCTTTCTAGAATATTTAGAAGAGTTTTGGGGGGACAGTAATATTTTTAGCCCAATATAGTACATAAATGACATAGGGCTATTTAGGAAACACAGAACTGAGGTTATAGATCAGTACTGATGACAGTAATAAGATTCACAAAAGTTGCTTATTTTCCT
>VYZQ01043513.1:34896-54949 GCA_013400655.1 Mystacornis crossleyi
TAGAAGCCTGTTAATACTATTGAATGTGACTGAGAAAAAGAATTCATCTTCCTCTGTCAGAGCAACAATGGTTATAAAAGGACAATACAAAAGCACTCTGTAATAAAAGCCTTATTGTTACCCCACTAAAATAATGCACAAAGAACGTGAGTGATTTAAAAGCCTGTTTTAAGCATGGGAAGCAAGGGTACTTTCCATGCTACAAACACAACATACTATAAAAAAAGTTGCATACCATTCTTCAGTGTGAGATAAATTCAACCTAAATTTAGTTCAACAGCCATCTTTCCACAAACACCTTTCACTGCGCTCACTACTGAGATACCTGTTAAGACCCTGTACCTGCTTCTAGTCTGCAGGAGAAGTTACAAGTGGGAACACTTCAGATCTATGATCAGGTTTAACTCAGGTTTACATGAATGCTTCCAATTCAGTCCTTGAGACAGAGACAGTGAAAACAAGCAGCTGATTCTAACACACAAATGCGCAATGGCTTTCGCTAAGGCTTGAACTAGTTCTTCTCACTTAACTGTAAGTTGGAAAAAATGCACATAATCATGAAACAATCAGGCAGAATATATAAATAACCTACCAGCACTGTTCTCAGTTAAAGCAGCAGGTTTCTCAAAATGGAAAAGGAAAAACAAGGAAACTGACCAAGACCAGTGTTTCTGTAGTTCAGCACAGAAGAAATGCAAGAGAAATGAAAAAAAGTTTTATCAGATTATGAACTTCAAGACAAGGTAACACAAGCCCTTTGGACCTACAATTTATTAATCTATAACTACCAGGCAACAGAATGTAACCTGGACTTTACATTCGCATTCTATTAAAACGTGATCTCTGGTTTGAACAGCACTGGTCACGAGACTTTCATGCCATGGCAAAGCTATGCAGATTGCCTTTGGTCAGATAAGGTCTAACACACACACATAGACAAAAATAAAAAACTGAAAGTGAAACAGTGAAATCCTACCCATTTCCACCATTCCAAATAAATAATCCTCTCCGCCCTGTAAAACAAAGGCAACTTAACAGGTACAGGACAGACTTCATTCCATGCATGTCAGCAGGACTTTGGCAAGTGCTCCATAATTCACCAGTGTGTAGAATCTGTTCCTCTCTATGCCAAGTGTCTCTCTAACCACACGTTTTAAACAAGCAAGAACAACAACGAAAGCACAAACACACACACGTGCACACACACACGCACACACCAAAACAGCAGGAAAAAAATGAAAAAAAAAGAGAGAACAACCACACCCAGAAACCCCAAAACCCCCACCCAAGAATAAAAACAAAGAAAAATTCTACCCGAAACAAACCAAAAAATCAACCAACTCAGCACATAGCAGAATTATGGGAACCATTCATTTTTTATATAATGGACAACTAGCACACTCTGGTCAAGTCAATTTGCAGTCTGGTCAAGATGCTCAAACAGGCGCAAAGGGTTTTTCTGTGGCAGTTGTGTACATCCCATCTCATAATTAGCAGAAATAAACCAACAGGCGAGTGCTAAGTGATGAGTGAATAGAGACACAGTGTCCCTTGGGTGAAAAACAGGAAACATGGGAATAAACATTCTTGATTCTCAGGTGACTGCACTCCTACAGGCTTTTGAGAGGAAATCTGTGCACACAGGCAAGAGAAAAAATGCAGATAAGTATGTTCACTCACTCCTCCATTTACCCTGGCAACTTGCACAGCAAAGCCAGAGGCCCAGCCCTGAGGCACACACCTCATATTCCAAATCACCAAGTCACAGCAGGGTGGAAGTCACTCCTGCTCAGTGATCTAACTTGTGAAGGAGATACCTTTCAGAGAACATTTCCTTTTCATTCTTTGTTCGTTGCTTATGGCAAGGCAAAGAAAACCCACATCACAGGCTACAAAAGAGACAGTCACTATATCAGAATTAACAGCACGCCAAGTTCCCTCTTTGTAAGTAAAATCCTTTCAGCTTCTAGATGCAGCAGCTCAGAAAAATTGTAACACAACGCAAATGAAAAAGAAATACAAACAGATCAGCAGCAAGATAAAGGCACCTCAAGAATTCTGAAAATGGAAACCAGCAGTCAAAACAAAATCTGGAGAGATTGAGAACAGACACCAGAAGAGCATGATAATGCCCATAACTACTAAAGAGGCAGCAATTCACCCACACGGCCTTACTAGAACTCCATTCCACTTTGCCATCTATAACATTCAAATTAACCAATACAACAAATTAAAAACAAAAATATCAAAGAACATTCTCAAGTTTACTTTGTCTATCACAGGCTAAATATACCAATTCGTTACAATTATGTGCAACATAGGTAAACCTAAATCTTTAAATGTGTCATACAGTAAGTAAGTTACAGGTCTAAAATGCATTACTGTTCTAGTAACTTGTTTCCAGTATAATACCACATTTTGGTAACATTAACAATATTACACATATATTACACTCTCTAAAGAGCTGAAATCTTCAGCAGACACTAAGATGTAATGAACTAGATTACTAGCGGATATGGCTCAGGCAACAGCTGGGGTTCTCCACATTGTTTTTTAAAATAAGTTGCTGCTTTGTTTTTAGCAGTCTTTACTCTGAATTCCATGGCTATTATAGTATGTAATTATTTTATGTTTTTCTCTTTCCAAACATTTACTTGAATTTCTTATTACTCCTAAAAGATCATTCCATTTTTAAGACAGGATCACACTGACAGACACAATGAAAATTATCTCCTCGCAGGCATGATAAAGTCATCCAAAATAGACAAGAAAAAATAATTTATGGCAAGGAAATGAAGTTATTTAATTATATTTTTGAACTTCCATTCGATTCTACTCATGAGAAACCCATATGAAAGCTTTACATATTTTAAAAATAAAGTTTCTTTGCCAGAAAAAAAGAAAAAAAAAAAAAAAAGACCAGAAGCAAATAGAACGAGCACATCTACAGAGGAGGAAGCAGGGTTGGAAGTATATAACCATGGTTGGCCAAGGGTGAAGTTAAAGAAAAATAAACAAAAGTCAATGTGAGATGATACAGTCTAATGGAAGTAGTTCCTAACATCATCTAATTTCAAGCTTTTCACTAACTTAACCAATCACTAAACCAACCACTTAATCAATCGCAAACTTTTCACAACTTAACCAATCATTAAAAAATGTTGGGCTGCAATTTGCCATTCTCAGATGTGCCAGTGAATAAACTGTTATAAAATTTGCTACCAGGGGCATCTCCCCTTATATGACCCATTTCATGACAGGCTGAAATGTGTCCCAACACAGAGCAGAGACCTGTCCACTCCAGTCCTTGTGAAACATTGCATAGCTGCCAAACAAGAGAAAACAGGCTTCTGCCCAGCCAGGACTCGGACTCCTGCACTGACACAATGCAGGTGAGCTACTGAAGGCTCACTCTCCGAGAGGAAGGCCAAATGATTTGTTAGCCTATGGCTGATATCCTCAAATCATCTTGTTTTTATACATCACCCACACTCCTGATTAAGAATCGTAGTGTACTATCCTCCAACAAAAGCCTAATTCTCCTTGCAGTCACAAAGGCATTCCCTCAAGAGCTGGTACAGAGCAGTTGACATACCCATTTCATAACAGGGTCATTTTTAGGGCCAGAAGAAGCCAGAAGCACTCTAACCTGACCTCCTGTGGGGCATGGGCCATGCAGTGCTCCCCGTGAGCACGCAGTGCTCTGCTACTTTAGAAAGCCCTCTCTCAGAGTGAAAGCAGGGATGGACCTGTACGTGGGGTGGGCTTTAACTGATCAAGGGGTAACACTGGAGCCTGCAAATGCTTTTACACTTAGTAACCACTGCCGCACTAGGGAGCCTAATAGATCTACCTGTATCAGTTTCCAAAACAAAG
Organism: Mystacornis crossleyi; assembly: GCA_013400655.1. Taxonomy (NCBI): domain Eukaryota; kingdom Metazoa; phylum Chordata; class Aves; order Passeriformes; family Timaliidae; genus Mystacornis; species Mystacornis crossleyi. The sequence goes on from VYZQ01043513.1 coordinate 38,773, forward strand.
CAGAAGACAAGCCCTAAAGAAAATCTTTTAAAAAGCAGCCAGATCCCAGGATTTGGGTACATGCCCACCGCAGTTAATGAAAACGCTGCATGAAAAAGCACTGCAAGATCTGTAGCACTAATAGCTGTATCACAGGACTGTGGAGATACCACCCACAGGTTCAGTGTGCGGCAAAGACCACACTACAAGCTGGTGCCATGCTGTACAACTCCACTGGGTTGTATATCAGTAAAGAGGAATGAAGTGGGAAAGCAGTTAACATTATTTAATTATTTGCCTCATCTGCTGAATCACATGCTGAAGAAAAATAGAAGTCTTTGGTGGTTAAGTGCAAGAAAGCACAGATAAATTCTGTTTTGGAAAGGTAAAATCCTGCCATCTAAAATGCAGTGATATCACATCTCTCAGTAAGAGATACACAATTTTAACTTTTTAGCTTGGGAGATGTGATCAAAACAAAATGCCACTAACAATTCATGCTGCAGGATGGGTAAGAACTTTAATCTTCAAAAAAATGTGGTCTGGAAAGCAAAGTAGAAAAACAGCACTCCAGGTAGGGATGGTGAAGGTTTGCTCTTTTCCCAATGACATTGCCAGAAGAGAAGTTGCAGATAAACCAAAATATGAATAAAGGCAATAAACATTTAGGCTTTAGGACTCAAATATATTTAACCACCAGCACCTCAGCTAAAACTGCCTGCCAGTTTCATGCTGATCAAAATCAAAAGATTGCTGTTAAACTGACTTTCAGGGAAAAAATAATGCACTAGTGCAAAGCATTCAGTGAACAGCCATCCAATCCTGCCCCTACCAGTATTTTTGACTTCTTCCTTCATTATCCAAAAACTCACAATGTTTTCCCCCCTTTTATCAAGTACTGAGATATTAGTGTCATTCCATTCCAAGCAACAATAATATTAAAATAAAGAAAACACTAAGGAAAACATCACATTGTTCGTGCTCATCTGAAATATCATCCAGTTCCTTTATCTGTGACTAAATGAGGCTGCTTTGCATGGTATGCTTCAATGGGAAAAGAGAACTATACTATTTTTATTTTATTCATGCTTAAGCATAATGGCACCGGTTAGTTAAAAAAAACAAACCAAACAAAGAAAACGTGAAAGTCACCCATGCTAACATCCCACATGTACTTAAGAGAGAAAACCAAAATACTGATGCTTATACTGTAAAATGCCCAAGACCTGTTTCCAGAGCACTCTGTTCTGTTCCCTGTGCTCTCAAATCTTCACTGAGTTGTTAAAGATGCTCAGTTAAGCAGATGGCAGCCTACAACCGTGCAGGCTAGGCACTTCCACACTGAATTCACTGAAGAGGGCAAATACTATGGCTGAACTGCAAAAAACACAAGGTTAAGATCTCTGGCAAGACAACTAATGAGATTTCTCAGCATTACTCAACATGAAGTTATAGTCAGGTTCATGTTGGCTAATTGGATTCTTAATAACCATGCTCAGCTGTGGAAAACGCTGTGATGAAACAAGGTAAGAGTATTTCCAAGCAGGCTGGAAGCACTGCTGGCCTTCTGCGTGTTGTGAGCAAACAGGCATCCTTCAGATACACTCACTCTACTACCCGTTAGCTGCGGTTTTGTGAGGATGCCACAACTCCATGATGAGCTCTCTAGGTCTGGAAAGGTACCTTGCCAGATCAAATAGGCTTTATTATCACACAATAACGATAGTAGTCTTTATCATGTTTATTAACAGTGAATCACAACAGTGATGAGCAGATTTTTTTTTTCTAGAGGGGTCAATGACTAAAGGTATGGTTTCTCAAGCCTGAGGCTATCCCAGAAACATTTGCACTGCATGTTACGTCCCCTGAAATTATAGGTGCTGTTCAGATTTTAGTGTGGTTGTCCTTTCTTAATCTCTTCTCAATAATCACCTTCAATAAGGCTATTTAAATAAACAAATATAAAAGTTTATTGCTTAGCAACACTGATTTATAAACTCTCCTGCGTTGACTTGCACTGTCAACTAAGATGCAAATTCCAGGTGCATTTGCACCGTATTGCTGAGCAAAGGTATCCCAGATTTTGCTCTATTTTTGTGTCATAGGCTTTTAGCTTCACTACCACTTACTGAGAATCGCTCTCTAGTGGTTTGAAGACTGTAGATTAGCGCTCCTCACACTAAAGTGCTTGCCTCATTCCCACAGATGGAATAATTTTGAAAGAATCAAGAGAGAAACAACACATATCATTAATGAAATTCTGATGTGATTTACTGTGCTGGCTAATTCCTAAATTTTATAATATGCTTAGAAGCTAGTGGGCAATTCAGTGGAATACCACTAACATTAATATAAAATATTATTCCTACCAATACCTGTTTCAGCTAGAAAGAGCCTTAAACCAGTGTCCATGTGAGGTGCAGATGGGGAAGAACTGTTTACCTGCTTAAATAAGTACAAGTATGGTGAACACTAACACCTGTAACTGTGAGCTGATAGATCATCATTCCTCATTCAGTGACAATGCTCTAAGAATACACCACTGAAGCTCACTTCACCTATTCACCCTGATACAAACAGATCCCACAAGAACAGACAGGCAACCGTCATTAAGGGAGAATTTGCAGAATTACACCTATTAGTCCACCTACCTCCACTTATCTGTTTGAAAATGGTGACAAGATCACAGATACTTCAGAAAACCTTAATGTACCAAAGAAAAGGCCACAGACAAAAGGTTAAAGGCTCTGACCAGAGTAAAGAGGCATCTCGAACCAGTTCCAAAGTACCCCTTAGATCCAAAAGGCTTCTCAAAACATTAGAAACATGTATATCTAGGCAGAAATTAAATTAATCAATGGCTACTACCCCAATGTCTTTACAGGCTGCAGGCTACAAGATATTCGTGCTTCTGAAACCCAGTTAACTTCTTCAGCTACAAGGACCCAGGCAGGAGAGACACAAAGCATGGCAGGTGGCTTACAAAAGCCATTTATTTTCCAGCTGCACTGTGCTCTCCTAAAACGGGAAGCGCCTCTGGTCTTCCTCTCAAGTTCACTTGCCCTTGGAGAAACACTCGTGATCTTATCATGGCTGACCTTACATCAAATTTCCTGGGGCAGAGAGGGGAAGGCTGTGTCCAAGTCCAGTGCCCACTGTTCCCTATATATTCAAAAGTCCACATCTGCTGATGCATTAGAAGATAAAGAAGACAATTTACTTTGGATTGCCTGATCTAGAACATAAAAGGTGTCAGTCTACCCTTATTTTTAAATCTACAGTTATTCTGTAAATTTTAAATGGAGAAAACTACATGTCATAGAAGAAGCCAGCACCTGAACTACATGGCTGATAAGCTTCTCTTTGGAGCTAGAAAAAAATCCCCTAAAAGATCTAACAATGCATTTTTGTGAGATACAGTCTACATTCACTTGCAAAGAAAAAGAATCAGGGATGCCAGGACATTCCTTAACCTCCCTAATCATCTTAATTAGCATTTATAATTTGATCTTAATACACACTCCATCACACAGCAAGAAATCACATACAGCAGTATATTAAATGAAGGTTAATAAAGCAAAAATGCTGTGTCAATGAAATAAAGAAATATCCAACTTCAACACAACAGTCTAAACTGTTGTCAGACCCTGTACTTCTGGGATGCTAAACGTGCTTTTATCAGGAAATCTCACAGCTTCAGCTGACTTTCTGTGTATTTTTCTGGTGCCAATTTGCTTAATTAAACTTCTTATGAGAACCACAAGTATTTTGCTTGCACTTTTATGATAGTCTCTTCTTTCAAAATGACACAGGAATTAAGTACTTCTTGGTTTAAACTAAAATTCAAGTAATTTCATTTATTAAAAGCAAATCATAAACTTAAGTAATAAACCCAACTCCAATTCTGCTGTGGAGGTGAGAGACCTCCAGAAAGTCTGACCAAAAAGAATACTGCAGATGTTAGCACAGATAAAAACACATACAACCTTAAGCAGCTGATTAGGAGGACTCTGAAGAGGGATCCTGATTTATCAAGTAAGAATGGAAGTGTTTAAATGCTTTTTATATGCCAGCACACTCCATTTATTTAGTTAGTTTCCATTTAAAGTTCTGTTTACTGTATCCTGTAGGCTCATGAGATACTTAAAGTATCTCTCAAAACCTAAAAGGATATAGGCCTCATGCAGTGCTAACTAGAGCACATTATGAAGAAAATCTTGATAAATCAGGCATGTCAACACACCCAGACAGTATCAGATGAGAGAGGAAGCAGCCAAATACCCTCCCTCTTTATCACACACACTGAAATCAGGGATGATTATTGTGGGCATTTACTGATGTGTGGCACTGGCTCAGGACACAGGAAACAGGCAGGAGTCAGCACCATTATGGACTTCACAGAGCAAAATCAAGACCTTCCTGTCAGCAGACTGGAAGCCATGGGAACGGCCTTACATGTTATCCATGACAAAACATCACCAAGACGATGAAGGCATCTGCTGCTTGGGAGTTTTAAATGTTACTCAGAGATAACTCAATTCAGACATGCTTGAGGCTGCTCTCTAAGTCCTCATGGGGCATCACAACAGTGATTGCAAGATTTTGTAGACATGCCTGAGCCAGCTGCACACTCACCAGAGCCCACAAAACCCACGCAGGAATAAACAGGATATAGTAGACTGCCTTATAACATGAACTGCCATAACTATCCCAGCAGTGGCAAGAGGCACAAATACCTCAAATGCAAGCAACAAAAGCACGGTAATTTAGAGCTGGTCTTTTAACCAAGAGAAAAAAAAAAACCTTCTGTCTCCTTGTCAAAAACAAAGAAACAGCAGCATTAATGACATCAAATTTCCTCCCTGTCTTGTCTGAACTGCTTTTCATATCAAAAACTATGACAAGTCTCACAAGTTCTTTTCAGTTCTGGGGCACTTAATGACTGTCTTCAACTCTGCACCTTATTCTGCAGCTGTCACCTGACTGATTACAATGTGGTTACAAGGCCTCTTCTCCCTACCAGCCACCAACTTTCCAGATACTTACGAAAAGCAAGTACATTAGGCTTTTCTTTCTCGCTTCTCAATTAAACTGAAATCAAACTAACTTGTGAAAAAACAAATAAATATTTTTCAAGAAAATACAAAAACACAGGCAAAAGTAATCATGAAAAAAACGTCATCTTATATCTAGCATTGCATGGTCACACAAGCTGTTGCCAGACTCTGTTGAAGTAAGGGTGTCTCCCCCATCTGAAAGCCCCCACCTGGCTGCAATGAATGAAAAGAAGAGTTTGGAAGTGATTGACTTCAGAGTTTCCACCTCACAACTGATGAAAACCAGAACAAAGATATCCTGGACTCAGTGAAGTCAACAGGACTTCTGCCACTGATGCTGCAGAAAGCCAAGTCTTCAGTCTGGCAGAACTTCAGCAGGGGTCAGTTTCACCTCTGCGTTGACAGCCCCTCTTGCTGGCTCCCCATTGAGAAAGCAACTTTCAAGTACCAAGAGAACGTGGAGCATCACCAGCACGGCACCTAAGGCAGCTTTGGGATGTGGACAGCGACTGCATGGTACTGCCCTGGGCATCCAACCAGCTGCCTTTTAGCCATGCAAAGGCACCGTTCTCTTATATGTTCTTACTACATCTTATGGAGAATCAGAAGTATCAAATACAACTAATGTGTTAAAAAAAGAGGGGGGCGGGCAGGAAAAACCCAATCAAAAAAAATCAAGCAAGGCTATCCTCATGTATTACCACCCTGGCTTTCTATCATTTCCGATTCTAAAATGAGTCAGAGAGGTCAAGGAAATCTGAGGACACCAGATAAAGTCAGACCTGCCACACCACAACTTCTTTGGTCACCTCCTCTGAAATAGGGAGGCCAGTGACATAGTGATAATTGGTGAAATTACCAGCATACAGAGAGCACTCTCTGAGCCAGGGCCTAACAGTTGCTCACTTGACACATGCTGGCACTGTGCTTCCCAAAGAGAGATGAGAACACTCAACTGCTAACAAGCAGACCCAGCATCCCCTCTCTTGTTTATATGACTTCCCAGACAGGAAAATCTTACATGCAGCTTACAGAGCCAAGTTCCTCCAAATAATTCTCTTCTGCTGAGCCCAACATAAATTGCAAAGCAACAAGGCAGGAGAAACACAGAGTTACATCTACCAAAATAAAAGTGGAAGGGACTTGTTTCCCTTGTGTTCTAGTTCTAGTCCTGAAGAAACAACAGTGGTGCAACCCAAGTTAGTCCTGCAAGCTCACCTGACCCCTGTACTTCAGGATAAATGCTGCTGAACTAGCATGGGCTACTCACAACACCGAGGGAAGGAAGGGTGCACTCTCCTGCCAGGAACACAGAAGCATTTCCACAGCCACAGCTGCTGCACATCATAACTGACAAAAGCACAGGTCTGCTTCACACCTTCATGAGACACACAGCATGTAAAGGCCGCTCTCCCCTTACCCAAATGGTATCACACACATGTATCTGATGTAGTAAGAATGCTATCGTGCTGTAAGACATCATTTCTCCTTTTGGGTCAGTAATATATGAGAAGTAGGACTGAACAGTATAGAAATTTTATTCACCATTTAGATTCAGCTACTTCTGTACAGCATTGTTTTACCTTCTATCAACTTCCTCTGCAACACCATGAATAAAGAAATTATTAGGGACATCTACTGACACTGGCTCAAGCAGATCTAGTTGATCATTCCTTGTTGCTCTATGGAAGGATGCCACCAAATGCTGACTTCAAAGCAAGGACATTTCCAACTCAGACTGCAATCACCCCAGGCCTCCTAGCAAGCTAAGTTCAATCTCAGCACCTGGGAACAGGATCAGCCAGCAAAAGATGAACGTGTTTAGGAAACTGCTTGACCAAACTTTTTTTTCCCCCATCCTGAGTAGGGGATGACAAAATTATATGACAAAAATACCACCGTGCAATAATGGAAGTCATAAGAGATCCGTAACCATCTCTGTAGCATCACTGCCCATGTTCAGAGTCAGAGAAATAGACACAGAGACATTTGTGCACCATGGTCTAAAGCTGTGGCAGGGGAAGTTCAGGCTAGACATTAGAAAAAATTTCTTTACGGAAAGAGTCGTTGGGCATTGGAACGGGCTGCCCGGGGAGGTGGTAGAGTCACCGTTCCTGGAAGTGTTTAAAGAAAGACTGGACGTGGCACTCAGTGCCATGGTTTAGTTGATAAGGCGGTGTCAGGTCATAGGCTGGACTTGATAATTTCCAAGGTCGTTTCCAACCGAGTTCATTCTGTGATTCTGATGATGTCATTTGTTGGCTATAATGTAAATATCGCATCCTCCCTAGAGGATGCATTATTTTGACAGAGCAGTTGGTCTGCTAGGTCCGGAAGCACAGTAAGAGAGTACACTGAAGGTTTTGCCTGTGAGTGTCAAAAAATCATGCTCCATGATATCAAAAATCATGTATTCCTTGTGGCTTCTTTGAAGCAGCAAATAAAAACCCAGAAGCAGATGCCTCCTGACATATGCCTGACATAAACAACAACACAAAATTGCACCTCGAGTGAATCAAACACTTCCATGTACTCACGCCATGCATACAGACATTACCAAAAGTACTATTTGCACACAGTCCCATTTCCCTGTTAATATCCAAAGACTTATTAATGCATCGACCTTATTCCAATTATCCTGACCTTGCTGCTGTTAAAAGCAAGATACTCTTTATCACAGATGTCCTTGACCACAGGATTAGGTCCAGAGAGACAGAGTAGGAAGAAGGAGAATTTCATTTCACCACATCTTCCCTCAAAGCAAATAATAACTTAAAAATTTAATCTTTGACTGAATACCTGGCATGCTGATAGTCTTGGCAAATGACAGCTAAATTAAACATATATGAATGGTGTCACATAACAAGTCTAACAGCTTATTTTTAAACTTGGAAGAGTCTGAACAATTGAAAATATCTGGGTTGGGCTTACAAATTCCACACACCCTTTTTGGGCACTCAGCCTGCATAGCTGGTAGAAGTAGGTGGCACCGAAAAGACAAAAAGAAATCTGAAGATTCAGAAGAAATTTGCAGAAAGAAAATAAAATCCAAAGAAAGAAGGAAAAACTTCCTATACTCATGATACTAATGAGTAAATAGAATGTGGCATAATACTGCTTTTCATTTCTGCTGCAGAGCAGGATGGAACAGGTTTAGGATGGAAAAAACCCTCTATGTATGATATTAATATTGAAGAATCAGTGCTAGCATGAATAGAAAAAAACACATCATAACAATTAAATAGTCTAACCCTAGTTTCACTTAGCAGTTTCTCCCTTGAATCAGCGAACTTACACCCACAAAGAACTGCTGTCAAGTAGACAAGGAGTGTGTTTTTGCATTTTCATTATGTGTATATACAAAAGGAAATTGCTGAAACATCTTCATTGTTGAAAAAAGAAACAAGTAATGTTAAAGGAATTCTTATTCTGACTTCACTGGTATTAACACGTAACTTTTCCAGGTAATTATTTTTATCACTTTGCAGTCTCTTCTTCAGCTAGCCTGAAGAAAAGCCACAGACATACAGAGCCCAAACATAGTTATATATTTCCAAGTTTTTTCCTAGACAGTCTCTTGATATAAACTGGGGAAGGGGGGAGGGAGATGAGGCAAAGGAAAAACTATTTAAAGGACAAGTATACAGGTTTGCAGGACATCTAACAAGAAAGGTGGATGTTCCTCCCAGTGCCCGACTGGCAGCAGCCAGCTGGGTTCATCCCAGTCCTGCAGAGGGGCTCAGCCGTGCCCTGCTGTGGAGCCAGCTGGAAAGGCTGTGTCACTCCTCACTGGGGCTGCCGCACCACCCTGATGGTGATGCATAATACAGTTAAAAATTAACAACACTGGCAAAATTGAAGATGCTGAGAAGAAATGTAACTTCACATTTGACTTCTCCAGTTCAGAAACACTGCCTGGGAATCCGCAGCTGAGGCACAAGCAGAGTCTGCGGGACAGTAAAGTTCCATTCATTCCTCTGCTGCAGGCAGATCTCTCCACAACCCAGACAGATCCCTCCACTTCTTCAAGCTCATCCAGTTTGTCCTTCTTTGGAAACGTGTACTACAGCAGAGTGTTCAGACACCGGGGAAGAGGAGAAGTGTTTTGACAACATGCCCAGTAACCTGGACTGTCCGAGACCCAAAAGTGACTGAAGCACCAGGAGTGCAAGAAGCCTTATGTGAGAAAATACACAAGGTCTGGCTATAGAAGAACACCAACCAACAAGGTATGGAAGCCAACACCAGCAGATCTCACTAAACTCCAGGTTCAAGTCAGACTTAAAAAGGCTGTGTAGAAAAACAATGCAAAACTCTCAGGCCAGTACGTCTCTCTCTGCCCTGAGCCACCCAGGTCACCTTCACTCCATGTCAAACACAGGATGTGCCTTATGCAACTACACAAGAAAACTATGAAGGCCAGTGAGAACCTTAACCTGCAGCACAGAGATGGCAGTATTCCTGGTCGTAAGGCCAGCAACACGGGATCATGCGCCGCCTCGGGTTTTGGCAAGAGGGCTTCAGTCCTACCTTTGTCCTGCAGCTTTGGGTGGCAGTACACCAGGAGATACTTCAATCAAACTTTGACAGTCTACCATTCAAACAAGCTAGACCTCTTCTTTAATTAAAATGAGCTCACAAAAATTCCATGAATACAAAGGTAAAAAAAAACTACACAAGCACCCAGTAAAATCAGGTATTTAAAGAAATAAACAGTTTCTTAAATCCCACTCACGGAACGTTCCTTCAATGTCAAATGCTGAAGCAAAGCAACTGCAGCGTCCTCTTAACACATTCTTAATACAGCACAGGGATGCAGGAACACATATGGATGGTGGCAGACAAGCTCTGTGTACTGTCTGAAACACAAAACCCCATCCCTGCATTTTTACTTCAGGTTTTCAATCACTTGTTACTCAATACATGCCAGTAAGCCAATAATTGTAATCACTAAAATATTAACTTTTCACACAGGCTACATTAGCAGCAGTGGTCTTAAAAACAAAGAGCCAAATTCTAACAGTCCTAGTAAACATAGAATTTTCAAAAACATAACACTTTCGAAAAAAAGCAAAAACACAACTCATGTCATAGAGGTACTTGTCACTGTTAGTAAGGCATCTGTACTGTTGCAGACATTCTGCTCACACCTTCACACCCTTTTTTTCTGAGCCCCAAGGAGCTACAGTGGTGCAAATACAACTTTGAGTTCAAGAGCTTCCTGGTCATTTGCTGTGGCCACCTGTTGGTAAAATGGGTATGTAAAATGTCATCAAGGAATATGTATCTATTTAACTGACTCACTTCTAGAATCGCAGAATGGTTTAGGGTTGGAAGGGACCTTAAAGATCATTTTCTTTCCTTCTGCCATGACTACAGGGAGAGGACAAGAGGAAATGGCCTTAAAATGAGACAAGAGAGATTAAAATTCAATACTCACTGTTAGGGTGGTCAGGCATTGGAATAGGTTGCCCAGGGAGGTGGTGGAGTCGCGTTTCCTGATGGTGTTCAACAAGTGTCTGGATCTGGTGCCGGGTGATGTGGTTTAGGGGTTACAGTGACAGGGCTGGGTGGACAGCTGGATTGGCTGAGCTTGATGGTTTCTTCCAAACCTGATGATTCTATGATTCTTCCAACCCTCCTGCTATGGGCAGGGACACCTTCCACTAAATCAGGTTGCTCAGAGTTCCATCCAGCCAGGCCTTGAACATTTTCAGGGATGGGGCATTCATAACTCCTCTGGACAACCTGTTCCAGTGCCTCACCACCCTCACAGCAAAGAACTTTTACTAATATCCAATCTAAACCGACTCTCTTTCCATTTGAAGCCATTCCTGCTTGTACTATGACTACATGCCCTCGTAAAAAGTCCCTCTCCAGATCTCTTGTAAATCCTCTTTAGGCACTGAGGGTCTTGTAAGGTCTCCCTGGAACCATCTCTTCCCTAGGCTGAACAATCCCAAGTGCCTCTGCCGGGTCTCCACAGGGGAGGCGCTCCAGCCCTCTTTAACGCTCAGTTTATAGCATCGCTTCTGTTCTCAGATCTTTAAAACCTGTTATGCTTCTCCTGGGAGGGGAAAAAAAGGTCCTTTTTCATATCGATACCAAACATTTGTTTGTCGATGCCGGTCGGTATTTTAAAGGGATGAGCAAGGTCGGGTGCTTGCCCGCAGTGCTCGGCGAGCACATCCAGGGGCGCAGAGGGGGCAGAGAGGCCCCGGCGCCGCCCGGGGGAGCTCTGCTGCCCGCGGCTGCCGGAGCCGCCCTCCCTCCTCCGCTGCCTCCTCCGCTCCCTCCTCCCTGCCCTCAGCCTGAGCCCAGCCCGAGCTGCAGCAGCCTGGCGGCAGCAGCTGCCCGCGCCCCGCGTTATTCCGGCGTGTCAGAGGACGCTCCCACTACTTTTTCAAACAGTGCTTTTATCCACTATTTTTAGCTGTTGCCTTCTTATTGTTCACGATGGAAAACAAATACATGAGCCAAAAGAGAAATCCCCTTTCCTCTGGCAAAGCTGCGCTAATTATGCCATCATTAGAGAAGGAACTTAATCGAATCACAAAAGGCATCTGGGCTAGATCTGTGGGCCGGGGGCAACAACTGTCTGGCTGATTTTGTAACAATCCCTAGAGAAATAAAACTGATAAATGTTTAATTCACGTGGTGTGTGAATCAGCATTGTCCATTACATTAACGGGATAACCTTTCCTTAACCAGTGAAATAACCTGCTCCGAAATGTTTTTAACATACATATCCTATTACCAAATTTATTTCTGAGCACAACATCTGTGTGGCAAACTATCAGTGAAATTGAGAACTTTTATATTTTTCTATCAAAAAAAAATATTTACAGAAAATTTTTGAAAGAAAACACTGCACAAGGCATGGAGATTTTAAAGTGTCTCCACTTACCATTACACCAACAGAACTAAAGCTGTCTACAATTAAGAAGTGTAAGCAAATATGTATTACAAGTATTTACAGCATTTTATTTTAACTTAGAAAATGGGAAATGAGTAGATGATTTCTCAAGATCATTTCCTGATTATACAGTCAATCCAGGACACAACAGCACCAATATTACCCTTCTAAAATATACTAGCCTGGGACAGAATAGTAGCATATGAATCACATCTTCAGGGTGGAAGGCATCAGGAGAAAGGATAGAATACAAAAGCCATAATTTTACAAATTAGGGAAAAAAAGAAAAAATTTACTTGCAGAAACCAAGAAAATAAAAATTATTAAGACAGAAACAAACAAAAGGAGAAGGAAGATACAGACACGTGGCCTGCCGGATCAATCCTATCTTGGCAACTGCTGGTAAGAAGGTATGCTTAAAAATTGGAGTACTACAAAGCTAAAACACTGATAAAAGGATGAAAAAGCCTAAATCCAGCTGGGAAACAAGGAAGAAGATATACACCCCTTCTTCTGAAAAGGTTTGTTATTTTACGCTATCCATTGCTACTGAATCACTCACTCTCATCGCACTTTAGTTCTACTAATTACCTGTGTCCAAAAAAGGAGTAACATTTAACATTTTCAGCAAAATTCATAACCATTAAGAACATAAGTTTGTTTAGAAATTGAGAAGAGCAGGGAGCAAATGCCTCCTCCCTACAAAAAGCAAGAGCAGGGCTGCTGGAAGAATTTGATGTATGAACTACTAGCTTGTGCTGCTTTGTGCAGGCAGAAGGATTAAGAGTTGAGGTTTTCTGAACCTAACCTACAGATATTTTCATTAGTTAATACCGAGAAATCTGTCATTCTGCAACTCAGCCCTCAGTTTAAAACAACCCACTAATACTTTTAATTATTTTTTATGAATGGCAGTGACACTCTACTTGGACTTATCCAAAGGCTGTCTAAAGGGCCATGCTTTCCAGCTGAAAAGCGTCTGCAGAGAAATCTAGTACTGCCAGATACCCAGTGTATCTGTTCTCTTTTTTAGCAATCTGTTGAAAGCTAATCTTCATTGAAAGCTAATCTTCAGTTTCACAAGTAAGCCATTGTCTGCAAAAAAAAAAAAAAAAAAAAAGAAAAAAAAGACCACTGTCTCTACTCCTGTTGCATATACAATAAATATTCTATAGTACCCCATTTTGGAACAAGAAAGAAAAGCGGAAGCAGTTTTTTTATAGTCACTGTAGTGGGATTATGCACCATGTTGCAGAAAATAATAAATTGATGAATTAAAACCAGATGCCTTAGGCATATTCAACTTCCTGACAGAAAAATGCTTACTACTGCATCAATCATATTTATTCTACAGACTGATGCAGAGATCCCAAAGTAGTGGCTGTACATTTTTCCTCACATCAATTTACTCATCTCTGTTTCATTCTTGACTAGATACCTTGAACTCCTTTTCTGTTTTGTTCTAGATAAGCAGAACATCCTGGCAGTGCCAGTGGTTGACCTGAAGTCAATCAGTATCATATTCCATGATTTATCACAATCTATATGATGCCAGCTACTATGACAAAAAACTAAGAGAATACTCAAGTTGGAATATGAGCTTCAAAGAGGAAAAAAAGCATGCACATTAATACTTTCTGCACTCAGGGATATCCTAAAACAAACTGCTCTTTCCCATTCCACTGTTAGATCTTGCATTTATGAAAACTTAAGACATTGCACTAGCAGAGGAGCTGAAAGATTGTCTAATAGAAGTGATCTGACATCTGTCCAGGATGAGACAATGTTCTTGAAAATTCAAGAACCTTGCTGGCATGTTGCAGCATTCATTAAAAAAAAAAAAGGGCAACAATTGCTTTTTCATCGTAACAGCTACCGGACTGCAAATTCACCAAGAAAACACATAGCAAGTGAAGCACATGCAAGCCCCCAAGGACACCATATGCAAAAAGGATTCCCAGATCATAATGAATGAGCTATTGCTGAGAGCCAAAAAGAAATCCCACTGAAGTATGTTTTTAATATACATTATATCATTTTAAATTTACTACAGAATAGACACTGATATTCTGCTACGGGCAAAGTAACCTTTCTCCTATTAGTCTGATTTAATCCCTCGAAATGAGCTCCACATTCCATCCCATTACCAGTTTAGTCTCAAGACTAAATAGAGAAAACTGCCTCTTAAGAAATGCTCCCAAAGTTTGTGTTTCTGTATAAAGTTTATAGTCCCTAGCTTTCATAATCTCAAAGATAATCTGTACTTCTGTATTTCACAATGAAAATTCGGCATTAAGGACAGACAACTCAGTATCATACATTACGAAACACACAAAACATGTACTCTGTGTTTTCGAAGGGAAAACAACTCATATCTAAAAAAGTTAAGGAATGGTATTTGTCTCGTAAAAACATTCAGCATCAAAAAATAAAATCCCTAGCTTTTCACAGCAGTGTCACCAAAAAACACTGGACAAAAATTACCGCTGTGTTTCGTGGTAGTGTACCGTCTCTAGGGCTAACTATCCATCTCTTTTCACTCTCATCAAATCAAGACTGTCAAGTGACACCACCTGTAAAGTCTGCTTTTCACTGTCCTTTCCAGTCAAATCAAAATTCCACATACTTCGATGATCTAAGATGTACAAGGCACACGCGTTGTTACAAGCAGCAGCCTGCTTTTGAACCCCTCCCTTCGTGTCTTCACCACTTTATTTCAACACAAACCTACAAGTCATCATCTGTACCCACCTATCTGCTACAGAAACTGGAACAAAAAGAGGTAGGATTCTGAAAGCTAAAAATCACAACTGAACTGTGAGTGAAAAAGTAGAAATACAGATTTCCTTCCCTTGTTTCCTTGGGTGTATCACTACATGTTTCTTCAAATATAAAATCCAGACAGTTATGCCACCTTTCTTTTCTAAAACAACCTATATGAAGTTGTATATTTATGACACTCAGTAACAGTAGTTCCATTTTCAGATTTAGTGTACCGTATGATCTATCTAGGGACCGTTTTGTGTGAAATCACTCCAAACAGCAGCTTAATTCGAACTGCTAAGTGTCTCGCCTCCTTCATTTATCCTCCTAGGGCAATGAAGGAGAAACAATTTCTGTAGAGGGACGAGAGCCCTGTTTTGCTTTTCTTGATCTTGGATTTATATTTGCAGCTGATCATCAGTGAGTCTTGGTAGCTAAATTACAACAGCTCCTCTGTATGCAGTCAGCAACGATATGAAAGGAAAATGCCTCCACCACTACCTTCTCCCCCTCCAGAAAAAGAAAGAAGAAAAAAAGAAAAAAGGAATTCTCTCTCAGAGCCAAACTTCAGCTTACACAGCATGAATCAATGCTTCTCTTTTGGTCAGGTTTCATGGGATCCCAATGCCACAGAAATGCACAGGATTTGCCTTGCTTATGCCCTGCTTCTTTTAAACCTGCTCACGCCCTCCCCTCTGAAGTGGGTTAATATGTGGGAACACCTGTGTTATCTTTGAAACACTTTGGCCAAGAATAATCCAGCACACAGAATCAGACTCTTTTTACACCTGCCTGCCAAGCACAGACACAAATGTAACCTGGCCGAGTAGTCTGGAGCCAGCAGCAATGGGCTTTCCTGTAAGGCAGCCGAGTCAAAGCAGTGACTTGGCAGGGTGCAGCCTGACAGACACTCAGCTCTGCACAAGCGGGACAGAGGCTTGCGAGGTAGGTGTAGCCAGCAGGAGAAACACAGGGGAAAGGGCAGACTCGACAGCGTCTGAAACGCCTTGACAGGAGCAGGGGAAGAGGAGAAAGGCTCCATCGTACTTGATCGGTGTTAAAACATGCAGTGAAACACCGTGAAGGAGGGACTGTCTGCAGGGGCTCCCTTACAGATCGAAGACTTACAACACCTTTTAACATGCATTTCTTTACATCCTTCCTCCTCACCAAGGCTCTTTGTCTTGTGCCGGACAGAAAACCGGAACAGAACTCAAACTCAGAGACAGCATAAACGCTCAATTTTTTAAACTTCCGTCTTCAATACCACCAATCACATGAGTTAAAAAAACACAAGGATTTTGTATGAATGTTTAAACTGTATTTCCCAGCAGCTGGATCTGTTGGAATAATCCACTGTCAATGTCAAAAAAACATCAACTTTGCTCATCTGTTACCAATGCCTACTGTGTGGTCAGGGTCCAGGACGATACTATAATTATAGCAATATATAAACCAAAAG
>VYZQ01043521.1:14565-26154 GCA_013400655.1 Mystacornis crossleyi
AAAAAAAAAAAAAAGAGCAGAAATTTTTGCTCAGGTCTGCCTCCAAAATATTACTGTAAAATTATAAACTTAGATGAAGTGGTTACAGTGCTTTCTAAATGATGGTGCATTAAAAAAAACCAAGAAACGGAAAAACAAGAAGAAAATCAAGCACACATGAAAAGGAATGACGTAAAAAAGAGTGATCAACCGTAACGCTTTCAGTGATCTTCAAGAATTTACCTTTAAGTGTTACTCATTTTTGGAGAGTAACTGAGTTAAAAGATTGTAACATTTTTTAATATGGAAAGTTTGTAGTCATATTTTTATATACCTATGTCTGTGGAATCATTTTTCATTCCAAATTACACAACCAGTTATCTTGCATGCAGCAATCCCAGTCTTTTTTATCACCTTATGATTTTCAAAAGGAAAATGCATAATTTTCAAAATTCCCTCCTAATGTCAGTTCTGTGGAAGCAGATTCTCAATTCACAAGGCAGAACATGTAAATTTTGAGAATGCACCAAATACCGTGTGATAGCTAATGGAATGGCAGCTCAGAAGATAGAAGCACCTCCAGAATACTGAGTGAAAATTACTGAAATACCTTGGATTTCTCTTTCCGCTCATTTTAGCATGTCCAGCTGTACCAAGGATACTCCAAGACAGAGATTTTTATGGTCAAGTGGACCATAAAGGGTTGATCCATTAAATCACATAATTGTTTGAACTTGAAATATATTTTTGGCAGGCCTAAAAATGCGCAAATCATTCAAGCCCATCTGATTGCACACTGTACTCAAATAAGCAGGGGCATAATTTTATCTGCAAATTGAAATGTCAATATTTATGCAGAAAATGTTTAGAGGCACCCTAAAAGTTTGACTCTTGTTGTATATCTTGGAGTAGCCAGCAGGGTGCTTCATAAAACTGTCACTGTAAATTTCTTGTGTAGCTATTTAATCCAATGAGTCTAAAGTGTACAAAATTATAATTATCATAAGAGCACAGATAGGAAATTCAGCACTGGCAAGCTTCTTCTAGTATTATAAATCACAGCTCATCTTTATTACTTATAAGTTTAAGAAGTTATGAAGAATTTTCATACTAAATAAGCACTTAACAAATGATGTTTATTTTGTGTCAAAGATTAAGAGTTTATGTGAGAATACACTGAAATGTAGATAGCAAAAGGTTTCTTTAAGAAATTTTTTTCTTCTATTTAGATCATTCAGCTTCTTCCTTTCTTTCGTGCATTTGTCTTCCTCCCATGAAGATGTCTCCCTGGGGCTCATGGCTGTGCCATGACCTTGAGAGCTTCCTGTGTTACTTGGAGCCACACGAAATTAACAGGAGAGAAAGGATGCATGCTGGCAAAGTGTGGTGCTGCCTCAGCATGACTCAGTATTCATTGCCAGTAGATCAGAAAATGCTGAGGAGGTATTCTAAGTTCTACAAGACGTACTTGTTGGCAGAAAAGCTTTGCCTTGCCAAGGAAGCCAGGAAAACTTGTTCCTCCTCTTGGAACAAACATCACTGAAATACTTAAAAAAAAAAAAAAATCAAAGCAATTTTCCAAAATGTTTTTGCTTATCACTGTCTTTATAGTAATAGCTTAAAAAAGAGTAATAAATTTTATAAATACTTATTTTTCAAGAAGAGAATATAGATTGGGTTGAACATGCTGACAAGTAAAAACTCTGAAAGTGTGCCAGAAGGTGCTTCATTGCTTGAAAGATGCTGTCACTCTTCAGTCTCTTCTATTTAGTTCCTAAATTGGAGAAAGGAGTTATTGGGAAAGGCTGACTTATGTGAATGCACCAAGTAGAATTAAGTTTGAAAGTGTTTGCAATTTCTCCTTGTGTCTGTGGGAAAGGTGGTAATTCCACAGGAGCAGTCTGCTGAAGGTAGCAGTATGACTCAGAGGAGAGGGCAGAGCCTCCGTGGGAACACTGTGGGTGGCTGTGCTTTGCAGAGCCTGGGAGAGCCACTGAGACAGTGGATATGGTTGCTGTGCTCGTTTGGACNAAACTCTCCTCCTTTTATGTGCTAGGTAAAACTCTCTCCTCTTGGAACAAACATCACTGAAATACTTAAAAAAAAAAAAAAATCAAAGCAATTTTCCAAAATGTTTTTGCTTATCACTGTCTTTATAGTAATAGCTTAAAAAAGAGTAATAAATTTTATAAATACTTATTTTTCAAGAAGAGAATATAGATTGGGTTGAACATGCTGACAAGTAAAAACTCTGAAAGTGTGCCAGAAGGTGCTTCATTGCTTGAAAGATGCTGTCACTCTTCAGTCTCTTCTATTTAGTTCCTAAATTGGAGAAAGGAGTTATTGGGAAAGGCTGACTTATGTGAATGCACCAAGTAGAATTAAGTTTGAAAGTGTTTGCAATTTCTCCTTGTGTCTGTGGGAAAGGTGGTAATTCCACAGGAGCAGTCTGCTGAAGGTAGCAGTATGACTCAGAGGAGAGGGCAGAGCCTCCGTGGGAACACTGTGGGTGGCTGTGCTTTGCAGAGCCTGGGAGAGCCACTGAGACAGTGGATATGGTTGCTGTGCTCGTTTGGACAGCTGAAAGTGCACCCTGCCTGAAGGGGGTCTGAGCACAGAATACATGAATGGAAGCAAAAAAAGTGACATAGAGGAATTGTGGATAGAATCCCTGCTTCATGCATTGTGAAGGAAGCCAAAAATCTATTTGTTGAACTGTGAAGATAAATTAATACAGCGGTGTTTTCAGTCCCAAGCCAGACACAGGTTTTACTTGAAGAAAATTTATTATTTTGCCCATTTGATTGAAAGATCTAAATGGCACTTGTGACTGTAGCATTTGAACACGTCAGAATTGTAAATTTTTTTTCTCACAGTATCTCTGAAAAGGCATAGCATTGTTGTTATCCTCTGACAGTTTTGTAAAGGAACAGAATTATGAAGGAATTCTGACTCACCTATGCACACGTAGAAAGTCTATGGTAGCAGAGGAAATACTTCTATTTGTTATTATTCATTCAGTTTGTTAACAGTGAGGTCATTTTTCCTGGCTTCATAAAATTACTCACAAGTTGTGTAAGACACATGTAATTCTTATGCAGCATACTTTTAAGTGTTTCACTATTTAGTTATGATAAGCTGTTAACCAGAGCTTTTCAGTTTTCTGGTGACATTTCATATCTTATTTCAAAGCACCAGCCTAACAAAACTATGTAAGTCAAAAGAACTGTCTATTTCCCTCGATAAAGACTATGCAAAAATAAACCAGTAGTATTTATCAATGTAGAATATGTTTAAGATCAGTGTTTCATTTTTGACCTTCTTTGCACTGTAAAAGCAGTAATAAGCTTCATGTAACCACACTGCTTTCCTCGTTCATGATGCTTTCCCTCTTTTCACGTTTTTCCTATTATCATATTTTCAATTATAATATCTATTTAAAAGATAAGTATACATACATACATACAAGTATGTCAAGGGGATAGCACTATAGCACATTATTCTTACACAGTTCTTAGCAATTAGTAAACTTGCTATTTTTATCCATACTAGCCCTTCCACATAGCACTGGAAGAGCAGTATTTTACTGTTTTTCATGATATACAACAGAAGAACCTAGTGAAAGCAGTATTGCAAACATCAGAAACATCTCACTTAAATTTGGCAGGCACTAAAAGTACCAGAACCTCATTTTACAGCATGTAATCAGTTTTAGATTAATAGACACATTAGGGTTGTAATGTGATTCTAATAACTAATAAGATAAAGAATTTTTATTGAAACAAAAGCATGTAAAAATTCGTAAATTGGTTGTGTAACCAGAGATTAAGCAACAAAATGATTCTGGCCCACCCAGCTCAGTTCCTAACTTCAGCACTGAAGTAGGTAACTTAGTGGGAATGGACAAGCTACTTTTCTATAGGACAGGAATTCTCTGCACACTCCTGCTTCAGTATCTGGTTGTTCTAGAGATCGCTGATCCCATACATGATTCTAGAAGACTTAGGAAACAGCATCTGCATTAGAGCAATCCCCCTGAGCAGCTGCTTGGGCTTCCCTGGGCAGTTCCTTTGCTTGTCTGGTTTCCCTCTAAGTCATTATTATGAGTCATTACTACAGACACAACCCACCTACCCTGACCCCTTACCTGAGCCCTCTAGTACATATCCTGTGCTGAGTCATTTTAAGCATGGTGTTCCTCTTCTTCAGAGCTTGAGTCAGGGGAATCCACCTTAAACTGAAGCTGAGGGTTTTCATCTCACCTGACACCAAGAGGCTGGAGTTAGGGTCATACTCATCTAATGAATTCCACAAAATCTAATTAGTTAATTTCTTTGATTGCCTATTGTATAGATGATGACCCATTCAAAAATAAAGCAGATAAGATAATGAGAATGTACTGCTCTTAACTGTACCACTTAACAGGAATAAAAGGGGATTTACATACTTTTAAAGAAAACCACAACATTCTGCACAGCATTTTCTTTTTCCTGTAAAAGTATTCCATGTGCTTCATTGATTAAAAATGAAATTAAGAGTCTTAACAAGTCTCCTGTGTCGTTTGTTTGCTTGTTACTGATATAAGAATAATATGAAGTCATCTCAGCACCTAAAAACAAATTCATGTACCTGCCAATAGAAGGGCATTGTAGAAACAAGCATTCTTGCACTGCATAACATCCAGGAAAGCTTGATGTGGTCAAGCTGTCAGAAACAAATTCTCATTAGGTTTATGGACTTTGTGCTTATATCCATGTTTGAAAGCTTTTTAGAAGATCATATGACTTCCTGGCACAGAGTTGTTTCCATGACACTAAGTTGGAAGACACATTCATTCATCTAACCATTCTTCCTGTCCAGAGATTCTTCTGTACAACTTATTCCTGTAACCCAGATAGTCCATGGTCTTGCGTAACTGTAAATGATTCACATTAACTTCCTTAAACCTAGTAAACATTTGTATCAAAACTTCCTAGAAGACTAAGATTATACCTTTTATATCACAGTTAACTTTTAGAAAACATTACAAAACATGTAACAACTGTTCTCTCATCAGAGACTACTTTGATGATGAATCACAATTCTCTAACAGCAACATCCTGTCTAGTCATGGGGGAGTGCTAACCATAGTAACTACTCTGTATGTATCTGATCATTAAGAGTTTGGTGGACATTGTCCACAGGAGCATTTCAATGAAAATCAGGGAGAAAAAGTCCATCTCTATTTTTGTTTGTTTGTTTTAAATTGCTTTTCAATGCAATTAAAGAGTAACTAGAATCACTTTCTCACAGCAAGAAGTGTAATATGATGTGTAATTTGCACAGAACTGGATTAGAATTCATTGCATTTATCAGAAGCAGCCCTTAGCACTTCACAGTTCAGAGATAATAGCATTTCATGCAGTGGGTGTTGTTTGAGGTTTGAGATGTCTAACAATAGTCAAAGATTAAAGTGCTGGTGAAGTTTTTGTAACAACTGACTGATACCACAGTTTAGACAGCACAACAGGATTACGTTTTAAAAAGTGGATGATAAAATGAACTATCATCAATGAAATAGTGTTTTACTTAGAAAAACTGAGGGCTGACACCTCAGAGATACTGGATTTTGTTCATTCAATTAAAAAAATTGAGTGAAAGACTCAAGGTAGATTTTGATTCTGACTCCAGCACAGTGGGGCATAAAGCTACTTTACTGCTTTTTCCTGCTCATGCACTTACCCTTCTGCCCTTCTTCTTTTCTCAGTTTCTGAGCATTCTCAGAAAGGACAGACATTCCTCAAGGGCTCACTGAATGTTGCATCTCCTGGGGATTTTCAAAGAAGTTGGGGAGGGAGCAGAAGTATTCAAAGTAGATTGAACTAGATATAGCAAGCCAGTTGTCTTGACGCACTTTGTCCACCCCCTGTGCCCACTTGTTCACTTTCAGTAATGGTGAAATCACACTTCTTGGTTATGGTTCATCTTGATTTGGTACTGGAAGTTAATATTTATCGCAAAGCTTTGCATACGTGTTTCAGTATTACATATGGTCCTTAAGGTTTAGTAGTGTTCAGGGTACTGTTATTCTTCCCGGGGTAAAAGAATAGGATTTCTTTCTCTGGTGAAACTTTCTTCATATTGTTTTCCATTACAACACATATTCACTCTATTAGAGTGGGTAAGATGAAAAACAGAGGATGTCCTCAGTTTTCCCTGAAAAGGGTTTGAAGTTTAGAAATTCTGTGAAAGTAGTCTGAGAAAAGTAGATTACTTTGTATCATATTGGAGAACACACACAGAAATCTTGCTCAGTATTATCTCATGGTCCAAATTAAGAGCTATTCATAGCTCACTTTCTTGTATGCCAGCTCATAAAATCTCACTGACAAAAGCCTTACTCTGGCCTCAGCCATTTTACAGTGTGCCAGAATAGATGGTGTTACATCGCAAAGATTTTAGGACTCAGCTAAAATTTCCAATGACCCTGTTAGCTGGGGCAAAAAAAAAAAATCCGTTCTGGTGGCACTGGTGATGAGGGTTTTGAGACTACTAAATTGTTTTTTGCTGTTAATTTGAGGGATCTGCCAAAATTAACTCAGAGGCCTGGTTCCTATATGTTATGAATTCCCAGTACTTGGAAAATTGCCTATAGTTCTCATTGAACAGACAACTATCAGAGAGTAATATATGCCTTATAACGTGCTGCTATGACGTACTTCATAAAATCATAGAATCACTGAGGTTGGCAAAGACCTCCACAATCATCAAGTCCAACCTTTGACTAACACCATATCAAAAAAACCACAGCACAAAGTGCCATGTCCAGTCATTTCTTGAACACCTCTGGGGATGGTGATTCTTCCATCTCCCTGGGTTACCCATTTCAGTTCTTAACCATACATTCTGTGAAGAAATTCTCCCTAATTTCTGACCTAAACCTCCCCTGGCAGAGCTTGAGGTTATCTCCTCTTCTGTGGCTTGTAATTTGGGAGAAGAGACCAACCCCCACCTGGCTACATCCTCCTTTCAGACAGTTGTAGGGAATGATAAGGTCACCCCTGAGCCTCCTTTTCTCCAGGCTAGAAACACCCCCAGCTCCCTCAGCTGCTCCTCACAGCACTTTTGCTCCAGAGCCTTCCCCAGCTCCCCTGACCTTCTCTGGACTCACTCCAGCACCTCAGTGTCTTTCTTGGAGTGAGGGGCCCAGACCTGGACACAGCACTCGAGGTGTGGCCTCACCAGTGCCCAGTACAGGGGGACAATCCCTGTCCTGGCCACATTGTTGCTGATACAGGCCAGGATGCCATTGGCCTTCTTGGCCACCTGGGCACTGCTGGCTCATGTTCAGCTGCCGTCACCAGCACAACCAGGTCCTTTCCAGCCCCTCTGTCCCAGCCTGTGGCCCTGCCTGGGGTTGTTGTGACCCAAGGGGAGGACCCAGCCCTGGGCCTTGTTGAACCTCACACCACTGGCCTCAGCCCATCGATCCAGCATGTCCAGATCCCTCTGCAGAGTCTTCCTGCCCTCCAGCAGATCAACACTCCCACCCAGCTTGTGTCATCTGTGAAGGGACTGAGGCTGCACTCAGCCCCTTGTCAAAGTGATTGATGGAGATATCAAACAGAACAGGCCCCAGTACTGAGACCTGGGGAAACAGCACTAGAGACCAAATAAAATCTATGAAAGGTGCAACATGCATACCTTTGGCATACCATTAGACATGGCCTAATGGCACAATTTCAGTCACATATCACAAACCCACAGAGGGGGCATGACCTCTTGCTTTATATGGCTCCTCTTACACGGCCATCCGGCCAGCCCCTCATGCAAAGATCTTTCTGATTTTACTGCAGTTTCTGTGGGCTGGCCTGTTGGTTCTCCCCCAGGCATATTTTCTTAGAAGGTGAATAAGATTTTTGCGATCTGGTAAGGAATATGTTATAAATACATTAATAACAAAAGGAAGATGAAGGAAAACTTCCCTTCTTTATTGAACACAGTACGGGAAATATAGTTACCATTGATGAGAAAAAGGCTGAGGTTTTGACGCATTCTTTGCCTCAGTCTTCAACTGTAAGACCAGTGATCATCAGAGCAACCAGCACCCTGAGCTGTCTGACAGGGCTGGGGAGCAGAACAGACCTCCTGCAATCCAGGAGGACGTAGTCAGTGACCTGTTATGGCACTCAGACACTCACAAGTCTATGGGACCAGATGGGAATCATCCAAGGGTGCTGAGGGAACTGGCTGAGCCACCCTCCATCATTCATCATCAGTCCTGGCAAACTGGGGAGGTTGCAGATGACTGGAGGTTGGTCGGTGTGACTCCCATGCCCAGGAAGAACTGGGAGGAAGATATATGAGACTACAGGCCTGTCAGCCTGACCACGGTGCCAGGGAAGGTTATGGAACAGATCATTTTGAGCCTGTAGGGATCAGAGGCATCAGACAGACACAGCCACTACAGGTTTAGGAAAGTCAGGTCCTGCCTCACCAACCTGATTTTCTATGACCAGGTGACCTGCCTGGTGGATGAGGGAAAGGCTGTAGATGTTGTCTACCTGGACTTCAGTAAAGCCTTTGACACTCCCACAGCATTCTCCTGGATCAGCTAGAAGTCCAGGTCTTGAACAGGTGCACACTTTGCTGAGTTAAAAACTGTCTGGATGGCCAGGCCCAGAGAGTGGTGGTGAGTGGAGTTACACCCAGCTGGTGTGCAGTCACTGACAGTCTTCCACAATGCTCAGGACTGGGCCCAGCCCTGTTCCATATCTTTATTATCCTGTTCAATATCTTGGAGATCTCGATGAGGGGATTGAATATACCCTTACTAAATTCCCAAGAGACACCAAGATGGGCAGCAGTGTTGATCTGCTGGAGGGCAGGAAGACTCTGCAGAGGGATCTGGACATGCTGGATCGATGGGCTGAGGCCAGAAGTGTGAGGTTCAACAAGTCCCAGGGCTGGGTCCTCCCCTTGGGTCACAACAACCCCAGGCAGGGCCACAGGCTGGGACAGAGGGGCTGGAAAGGACCTGGTTGTGCTGGTGACAGCAGCTGAACATGAGTCAGCAGTGCCCAGGTGGCCAAGAAGGCCAATGGCATCCTGGCCTGTATCAGCAACAGTGTGGCCAGGGCAGGGATTGTCCCCCTGTACTGGGCACTGGTGAAGCCACACCTCGAGTGCTGTGTCCAGGTCTGGGCCCCTCACTCCAAGAAAGACACTGAGGTGCTGGAGTGAGTCCAGAGAAGGTCAGGGGAGCTGGGGAAGGCTCTGGAGCAAAAGTGCTGTGAGGAGCAGCTGAGGGAGCTGGGGGTGTTTCTAGCCTGGAGAAAAGGAGGCTCAGGGGTGACCTTATCATTCCCTACAACTGCCTGAAAGGAGGATGTAGCCAGGTGGGGGTTGGTCTCTTCTCCCATGCAACCAGTGACAGAAGGAGAGAATATAAGTGTAAGCTGCACCAGAGGAAGTTTAGATTTGACGTTAGGAGGAATCTTTTCAAGAAAGGGTGATTAGACATTGGAATGGGCTTGATGATTGCAGAAGTCTTTTGCAACCTAATTGATTCTGTGATTCTGAGAACACTTTTTTACAATCAATAAGACAACATCTGGTCACATTACCACATTTTATCTGCCACCTTCCTGATGTTTCATCTTTTACTCAAGGTTTGTAGCTAATTCTAGATAAGGTAGCAAATGACCAGGAGAGAACAGTTCAGCACTTACAGATATACCAAAAGTGGGGTTACTTTTATATTAAGTATTATTTTTTATTATATTCATACACTTAAATTGCAAATAATATATGAAGGAAAAAAAAGAAAATAAATCCCTCACAAAGTAATGCATTAAGACTAAAATACTTCCCACATAATTAGTTAAAAATTTAGTGGGATTCAGTAGAATTTGTTAAGAGAGTCACGTGTGCTAAAAAATGCCTACCAAATGCTTGAGCAACTTTTGATGGCAGGAAAATAAAAATGAATAATTTATAGATCTTAATTCAAAAAAAATTGAAAACAAATACAATGTTTTCAAAATAAATAATAAATCCTGTCAGATAAATATTTTAAGGACCCCCACTATTTTTAAGAGTTCATGTGGTTGTTTGAGCTGTATCAAGGTTAATACTTTGGTAACTGGGCTGAATTTCCTGAAGTAGCACATGAGCTGCTCTAGAGACCCTGAAATTACACAGGTTGGGTTAGCAGGCTCCCCTATAGGACCTCACTTTTGGGATCACAGGTGAATGGAACACTTCTTCACTGAAGTGACTACATTACATCCCATTTATATGATTTCCCTATGACAGGTATAAGCTTTCCTAACCTGAAAAAAGAATTGGTAAAAATACGTGTATACATTCTGTGCTGGGTAGAGCATAGATCAGTCAAAACAGCAAGAAACAGGTAAATGTGTGCTGGTACATCCAGAGCAGGAAGTGGTGCTGTGCATCAAGAGCAAGACTGGAGAGTTCCTGTGTAACACTTTGAGATGATTGAACCAAAGTTGCAAAAAAGAGTTAAAAATACGGGGTTTGGACAGTAGCATAGCAAGGTGCTGTTTTGTCTCTACTCATTGCCTGTGTGATACCTAAAATGCCTTTTGCATATTTCTGACCTTTTCCAGTTTTATTTCAAAACTGAACTATTACTAATGTCTAAACTACATCCTCACAGCTAATTTTAATATTTCCTTTATAATTTTGGCTTTTTTTTTTTTTAGTAGCTTGTTCTTTTCCCCTTCAGTGCAGCCCTTAATGTAACATTTTTGTTACAGACACCATGTTTCAGCCAAAAACAATAGCTGATATTTGGAGGCCTTCCCTCTAGCATCTTCAGACAATTCAAAGAGTGACCTGGAGCCATGTATCTTGGCCTTCTGTGTGTAAATTAGTCACCTTTTCAAGATTTCCTCCCAGAAATATATTAACAGAGAACTCCTAAGTTTTGCATACCACAGAAACTCTGATTCTGTGGTCAGCCCTTGCAAAAGACAAAAATGGAAATACCTGCATATTTCTCTGAGAAGGTTGGCATTAATTTGTACATTTTTTCATCACATTAAAAAGGTAGACTAACAAACATAAGTTGTAAAATTGATTGTTAAGTATGTCTTCACCAGAATAATTTTTAAAAGCAAATATTTGTTCATTATCTTCACTTTGCAATGCTTATTTTTTCTTGAAAATGCAGAAACTGTAGTGAACTTCTCATGGTGACCAAGCGACCTGCTTAACACAGTCCTTACTGCGAAAAAGAAAGTTTGTTTGGCCCTTGGTAATAAAATAGTTTATTCTAATATGCAAGTAAACCATATTTGCATAGAACCAAGTCTGAAACCTTGCAAATCAACCCAGGCAGATATGGTGATTTTGGCAAGTGTCCCTGTAATTGATGACAAGCAGATATGACATGGTATTATAAAGCATCAATAAACAATAAACACATGTACAGCAAAGGGTGTGTATCAGACCCCATTTTATAGTGCAGAGATAAGGAACACTAACCAAATTGTTCTCTGAGTAATTTGATTATAAGTGTAGGTGAACAATAATAATAATTCCTCTGAATATGTGCAATATGTGTATAAAA
This sequence comes from Mystacornis crossleyi, assembly GCA_013400655.1. Lineage (NCBI taxonomy): Eukaryota > Metazoa > Chordata > Aves > Passeriformes > Timaliidae > Mystacornis > Mystacornis crossleyi. The sequence goes on from VYZQ01043521.1 coordinate 26,123, forward strand.
TTTCTGAAGTGAGTTGTCCTGGTTTGGACAGG
>VYZQ01043522.1:3272-24280 GCA_013400655.1 Mystacornis crossleyi
AATGTGGCCCCCTTCAGTCTTGTACCCATAACAGTCCTTGGCTGTGCTTTGCATAAATAGTACTTTGCCAGAAGGATACAAAGAGAGATGATGTGAATTTTGGCTTTATCTGAACTGAGTGAGGGGATCTAGCATGACAGGTTTTGGACCACTTTCAAACAGTGTCTAAAATTAAAAGCATTTCCCTCATAANTAAAATAATATGTAACATCAAGGGTACCTTGTTACATCTGTAAGCACCGTTAGCTGTTAGTTTAATGGCCCTGAAGTAGAAATCCTTTGTGAAACATAATAAACTTCCGTGAAGCTCTTCTTAGTTTATTAAAAACACTAAAATAACTACTGACTGAAATTCTTCCCTCCTTCTAAAGTCTTGGCTCTCTAGGTTTTCCATAGTGTATGGAAGTTGGTTGAGGGGTTTTGCCAGACGTTGATAGTATCGTATTGCTAAGTAGTTGTATATTTTTATTTTGGGGACCTATGCACAAAAACTCAGCATGGCAGAAATATCTTAAAATAGCACCAGGGCTGGAAACAATGCAACTAAGATGTGAACAAACAGTTCTGGAAAGCACATACTTACAGGGAGTTCTTTGTAGATCAGAAAAAGCAACTGTATTTGAAAACAGTTCTGCTGACTTGATTTGCTTTTATATTCCAGGGATATCTGACAGGGTTGTTACTGTTAAAGATCTCAAAATATTTAAACTAGAAGCTTCCCTGTTGCTTCAGTGATGTTTTGTTGCAGAATACATGCAAGTCTTCAATTTTTTCCTAGATTATTTTTAAATTTTTTTTTACCATCCACTTCACAATCTAGCTGTAAATGTAAATTCAGTTTGCTTTCTGTCATTGACTAGGAGCCAACAAAGTGTCTTAGGCAAAGGCATAAAACAAGGGCGTACTACTAAATGGAGATTTGCCACTATGAAATGAGTGCAAATTTACAGCCTACCACTGCTGTCCATTAAGTTTTGGGTGCTATTGGGAAATGAGGCTGAAGTATCTGCATCGTGTTGTGTGGAATAAGTCACCTTTGCTTTTGAAACTGGCATAGCTAATAATGGTTGTAAGCCTACCCCCTTCTTTATTTACAGGCTAACATGCTTGTACAGGCTGTGCCTGGAGTGATTTTTGAGCCTTGCATGATGTGAAGTTCAGTGTATGCAGAGATTCTTGCGGAGCAGAGGCCTTGGGTACTGTGTAGCATAGAAAGGTATAGACTGGTGGGATTACAGACAGTTCATCAGTCACAATTCTCCTTTGGTGGACATAGGTTCTATGAGAAATCCGTGTCAGTGAACAAAAAAAACTGTCCAGGAAGGCTAAACTTGCTTACCTAGGCAGTTTTCCCCTTGTGTATCCTGGGATTTGTGCTAGCCACTGGAGTACTTTCACTAAATTCTGAGTTGCATAAAGGTTATTTAAGCATGTTTGCTTCATCTCAGGAGATGTCTGACTTCTCTGGCAACCAGAGTATATTCCATGTGGTAGCCCACGGTGGAGGGGATTTTTAACAAACCAATAATTACGAACATTAACAATTACTTGGTTTGGATTCCTTAAATGTTTTTCTTGCTGTGGTGTTAGATGTAGTTCGAGTGCAGTATGTGTCTCATCAACGTCATTTGATTAATGAAAAATCCATTCAACCACCAGAAGAAATTCTAGGTTTCTACGCTGTATTTGTAATTAATGTGTATCTCTTAGTGGATCATCCTGATACTTTTAAGATAATTCATGTCAGTACCATGGATGAAATTAGTCCATTTCATCCTATATAGGTCTTGGGTAAAGACCTATAGTTCTTTCTATTGGCTAAAAGTATAACTCCTTTAAAGAAATTCAGTTATTGCCTTTGTATCCTATAGTCTGTTCTATTTATAATAGCTCTGCCTACCACTGAGATACAGTGAGATGCTTTTGAAATGATGATAACAATTTCTGCAGTAGCTTTGGGTTCTTTAGGATCTCTATTCAGTTAAAAGCATCTTTTGAAACCTTAAGCATGATTCACAATAAAGTAATAGTTCCCCTCAGAAGATGAGCAAAACACAGCTGTGACTTTAAGAGCTTGTTACACCATTGCAGCTGGATGCCTTTGTTTACCCTGGAGGGGGTGTTTTAAAGGTTCTCCAGCCACTTCCTTGTGCAGTCAGGGGAAAAGGTGCTCTTGAAAAGCCTCAGCTCAATTTGTGTGTTCTTCCCTCTACCTTCAGCTTGTGTAGATGTTATAAGACTTGCTATTGTTCTCTAAGATGTGGCAGTGAAATGGCTGTTAATTTTAGAATCATTGGCAGTCAGCTTTAAGTGGCTTCCCAGCCATTTGAGTTGGGAAATACAAGTGGTAGATACGTGCCAGAGGTCCTTCACCTGTGCTGGTCTGATAGGTCACAAGGGTTTGGGGTGGAGGGGGGATTTTTGGCCTTACCTGACTATGTTTTGAACTTCAGTCCTCACCAAGCCTCTTCTGTGACTCCTGTATCCAGTCTCTTCACCTCTTCATGTTGTACATGGGTTTATGAACAAGCCCTTTCAGTGAAGGTCTTCTCTTTTTTTGTGGCATGGTTTCTGCCTGCACAGACCTCTCATAAAGCTTGGAAGGAGTTGATGCAAAACCTTAATGTATAGATGCACAGAGAATTTACTCCTTGATGAAAATGGTTGTCCATTTTGAACCAGATTTGTATGGATAAATAACACCCTAATCGGATTCATAGAAGGAACAATAAGGTGAAAAGTGATTCTTTACCAAGTTGTTTTTATCTTCTGCCTTTCTATCTTAGCTACTACAGTTTGTCTCAGAGAAGCCTTAGTTTTCTCTGAGAAGAGCAGAGAGAGGAGGAGAATTTATCTCAGAATTTCTCTGGGCTCCCAGCATGTTTAAATTGTCTTGGCAGCAGGATGCCTTCTCTGGCATTATTCCACCAAAAATCTGATGTCTGGTAATCTGTTGTAATTCAGTCTGCCTGAAATTGCAGGGAGGATCGTTGAAAGAAGTGTTAAATGAGTGCCACCTGCTCCCACGGTTAGGTACTGTGAGTATTCACTGTGAAGAAGAAAAAGCTGTAGAGAGCAGAGTTCATGGCAAGAACAGGAATTGGTGGGCAAGCCGTCCCAGTTATTTTTTAAATAATGCATGTGTTCCTTATTTGCATCAGAGTGTCAGTTAAAGGAACCCGTGAGCTTTGGCTCATATCCAGACTTAAAAAAAAAAATCCATAATGCACTGGAGCAAAATGCTGCACTTCAGTCTGTGCACCAGCTGGAGGCCCCCTCTCTCTCGCCTTATCCCTCCTTTTTTTTTCTTTTAAGAGATCTTTCTCTGAAGAGAGGGTGTACTCTGATTCTTTGATCAGTGTAGAACATGTTCTCAGGCTTTTGAAACTTTTCAGCACAACAAAGATGGGCTGGAGTCCCAGCCCTGGGAGAATGAAAGGAAGTCCAAAGTACTTCCCCTCGTCTGAGTGCTTATGAAAGACTGTGTGGCTGCTCAGAGAAGATCCTGCACCTCACTGTCAGCAACACTGCATCCATGAGAACTAGCGAGCCAGAGTGGGCCAGCATGAAAGCTGTGCTCCAAGAAGAGATGAAGACAGAAATTTTCCAGAAAATCTTATTGTAGTTTTGTAGTGGTGATGGAGATACCTTCAAGCAAAACTCATGCATTTCACGCTAAGGGGCAACAAGAGTTTTTGTCCTTTAGGAGGGAAACATCTTGGCTGTGCAGATTTAATGACCATTAGGAGTAAGCCCTTTGAGATTGAAATTTTACTTTGGCAAAGTTAGTGCAACAGAAATACTGAACTGCTAAGTCTGTCCAGATTAGCCTGGGATGTTCTTAACTAGATAGGTTCAAAGGGGGCTAGTGGTAAAGAATCTAAATTTTAAATGGAAGTTTAACAGGAGGAAGAATATTGGAGTAGGGCATTTGGGTCCAGCTCCTTTTTTTTTTTTAATATAGTTAGAGTTCTTATTGGAAAGAGGAAGTAAGAGAAGTGACTTTGTAGGTGTGTCATTATTAGTTTGGTGTACAGACAGAACACTTTGCTCCGTTCTGTGCAGTGTAGAACAATCACACGTTATCTCACAGAATGCTGGGGTTTGCAAATACAATCTAGAGAGCAAAGCCAAGCCAGCCTGCTGAAAGCAGCACCTGCATTCCAGTGCAGGTCATATGATGGAAGTTATAACCCAGGTAAAATGTTAATCACTAAACTTGGCACGGTTGAAGCTTTTAATCTTTTATTGCAGTTTTCTAGGGAGAGGCAAGTTATGGACAACAGCCCGGAAAAACTGAAGAAGGAGTTAGAGGAAGAACTGCAGCTGAGTGGTGAAGACCTGCGTAGCCATGCCTGGTACCACGGACGTATTCCTCGGCAGGTACGTGGCCTTTGCATTGCCGAATGTGCTTTTATAGACAAGCAGAATTTTCACTGAAGTGCTGTACACATCTCTAATACCTCAATTAATTTAGTGGGAACATTTTGCCTATTTGTGTGAAAGCTATGGTATTTATCACAGCTTGGCATAAAATGAGGCTGAGGAAGGATACAGGGCAGACCTGGTGGAAAATGGATATATTTCAGGATTTCTGTGCACTGAATAAATCTGGAAATGGAATTTAAGTTTTTTATGGGAATACTATGACCACATACTGTTTGGAGAACATACACATGAATTTGGTTCAGTATTTTTAAGGAAAGTTAACATGTTTTTTATTTTCTTTCATTCACTTGGGACTGGGGGAAGAGGAAAAAACCCGCAACGAAATCAATGCAAACACTTAAATTTTGATCCTTACAAACGCAGTTACAAATATGTTAAGGCTGAGGTCGGATTGGAGCTTCCAGAGCCGCTGGAGCTCCCCCTGCGGGTCTCCCTCAGCCCCGGGGCACGGCCGGCTCAGCTGCCACACATTCGGCTCTTGGCCTCCTTTTTATCACATGAAAGGACTAACTCAGAACAGAAAAGCAAGATGTCTCTGACTCTTTCTAGTCAGTAGTATTCACATGTAGCGTTCACAAAGAATAAAAAAAGGAATGCTTCTGTCATGTAAGGTAACAGTGAAAGGGCAGAATCCAGGATCTTGTATTAATGGCTTCTGAAATTCAGTGTGACTCTATATTCAGATGATTTAAACTTAAAATCCTGGATCACTGCTTTGCCTTCATGCCTTATTTTCTATTAGCAAAGTAGAAGAAATACACATGCAAAAGTGGGTCAGCTTCTGGCTGCTGGCTCCTTCCAAGAAGCCCTTCCAGATCTCTGTTGTGGGATGAGCTTTTAATTTAGAATTGAAGACATCATTCTTCTACCACACTTCATGCTTTGCTTTGTATTTGTGGCTTTGTCTGTCCTCCCAGAGTAGCCAAATTAATTCCTGTGTTTAATATTTTGTGGTAATGTATTGTTTTCTAATTCTGAAAGTAATTTTTTGTACAATTCTTTTTCCTCAAAGGTGGCAGAAGGCCTAGTTCAGAGAGATGGAGATTTTCTGATTAGGGATTCTCTCTCCAGTCCTGGAAGCTTTGTTCTTACCTGTCAGTGGAAAAATACCCCTCAGCATTTTAAAATCAACAAAACAGTTCTCAGACTCAATGAAGCCTACTCTCGTATTCAGTATCAGTTTGAACTGGAAAGTTTTGACACTATCCCTGGCTTAGTCAGATACTATGTTGGGAGTCGCACACCAATATCAAAGCAGAGTGGAGCAATTATTTTTCAGCCTATCAACAGGACTGTGCCTCTCAGGTGTCTAGAAGAAAAATATGGAGTAACCCCAGTCCAACAAAAAGAGCCAAGCACCCCTGAAGGAAAAACAGAAACCGCAAAAAGGCTGAGTCTTGGTATATCCAGCATGCAATCCCCGGAGCAGAGCATACCCAGAGGAAATCTTTTGAGGTACCTTAATTTTGCTGTCCTTATGGAAGGAAATGGAGTTAAGTGTATCAGCTCGTGATGAAGGTGATCTAAGTTTTCACTCTGATTTGAAATGAAAGACTAGGCATGAGGGTTTGCTGATTTTTAGCAAAGGATCAGCAAATCCACAAAGTGAGAGCAAATGTAGACTCTGGAAGCACAACAGTACTGCAGTGACTTGGCAAATCTTGCCCATGTAAGACAAAGGATTAAAATAACATCTTGCTGCTGCTCCAGAGAAGTCTGGTTTTCCGTAGTTGACTCCCGAAATAAAAACGCCAACAGTGGGATAATGAATCCTAATTTCAGTGTCCAAATCAAATGTTCCATTAGAAAGTTTCAATGTTCAAAGAAATATCTTAATAAATGCTGCAGGGTGATGCATAGTATAGCCCATTTCACTGCTGCTAGTGCAGCGGTTTATGAATGAATGAAATACCTTTTATTATCATAAGCCGCCCAAGTGGAAAGCTAATGATTCTTGCACTGGTTATGATATATTCTGGCAGTTAGATATGTATCGAAGTGTTGCATATATTGATATGTTTTTGTTTGCATTTTTGTTTACCTCAGAAACAAAGAAAAAAGTGGTAGCCAGCCAGCTAGTTTGGATCATGTTCTGGAGAAAAGATTCCCATTAAAGGCTCACCAGTCAGAGAGCTATCTGCTAATAGGTATGTTTTGTAATTAGAAGTTTCATACTTAGGATGGGTGCGTGTCCAGGTGGTCTGTAACTCTTCAGAACGAAGTGAGACTGCTGAATGTTCTGAGTACTGTAGATATGGTTATATTTAATGGCTGCTCTAGGTTGTGTTAGCACACTGCTTGCTCTCCAAGTCACTGGAGCAGGATTTTTATTTACAATGCACCAGCTAGTTGAGAACCTTAGCACACAACTCAGCAGGCTTCCACACCGAGAAAATGACAACTGTGGTTGGCGTTAATACCTTTTTTGATGGTATTACCTTTCCTCACTTGTGCTTGACAAGAACTGACTTGTTTCACTCATGTCTTTCTGACTAAAGTTTATTAAGTAGAAGTGGTGTTTCATGGAAATTCTGGTAGCCACTTTTTCTCAGGGTAAACTATGCAGATGAGGTAATGTTCCTCACTAGGAGAAAAACACTGCGATGTTTTTTGTACTCAGTTCTGTTCTTCCATCTCCCTCAATCTCTTTATCCCCCATCCCTTTGCTTTTCATTCCTTTTGCTGCTTCTGGTTCCACGGCCACTATCATCCTAAGCAGGGGATCCAGGGTGTGACAACATTTGGATCAGTTTTTGATCTGGGCATTTTATTTCTCAGATTCTTCAAAGGTTTAAGCTATTGTTTCCATACTGACACACTTGTCTATAGAAGCTTGCAATAATGCATTTCTTCCCATGTGGACAAACTAGTACTTGACTTTCAAGGCTGCTCATTTTGAATGTGGTGCTGTTAAAACTTTTCATGCCTATTGTAGGAAGAGTTCTCATGGCGAAGAGAATATTAAGTGTTTGTAGGGTGAGACTGTATTTTGATAGGAAGGGTGTGCTCCTGTGTTTTAACAGTGGGATGGACAGACATTTATGAAGCAATTTTCTGTCCATCTCTAATTGAATTGTTTATTCCAATCCATGGCTGCAGATGCTTTTATTTTGGTACTATAACAGCCTGAAGAGTACTGCTGTACATTTTGTCATAGGATCCTCTGAGCAGGTTCTGTTATGCTGCTTAAGGGTGGTGACAGGCTGTGATTTAGAGTTTTTGTTTTATGTCTGGAATCAAGCAGTAACACCCACACGATGCAACTGGCCACTTTGCTGTAGATACCAGCAAATGCACTGAGAACTGTAGATTGGGAATGTCTGACACAGAACTCATCCCATATTGGATGCCAAGGTTTGCATATGCAGCGGGTACAGGATGAGGCATAAATACACAGAAGTATATGGCTGTGTTTCTCCAGCTCTTCAAACTAGCTCTGTTTCTCAAAAAGATTAGCATTCCTGAAATTCATTCCTTCCATACTTTATTTCAGGTTCAGGCTTGACTTTGGGAAGTTTTGCTTTCATCTCAAACTTGTCGTTCTCAGAAATGACTCATCTTTTATGTGGTGCGGCTGCAAGTTGCTGTTTTTATAGCTTAGGTCAGGTTACAAAGAAACCTCCTATTCCAAGCCATGGAGGCTGTCCAGCTCTGACAGGACAGCCTGTGTATGCAGCAGTGACTGGAATTACTGTCAGCATTACCACAGAATAATACTATGGTGCAGCTGTTCCGTGTATTTGGGATTTTGGGAGGATCAGCAAGTGAATGGAATTTGCTGGCTAGGTCATTCCTCAAAATACACAATTTTGCCAGCAAATAACTGACGTGATCTGACAATATTATCCTTAGGAAATAGCATTAGGAGACGAACCCTGGCACAGGCATTGTATGTATTTTGGCCTTCTAAAACACTGTTTTTGCCTGCAGGTTCAAGACATCCATCTCGATTACCTGAAGCAGATGCAAACTCCTGTCCAAGCTCACCTGCGTTTAGAACAGGCAGCGAACCATCCCTAAGCCCCACAGTTGTTCAGAGAATCACCTCAGAGTCATTGCTAGGGGAAGCCCTTAGAGGTTCAGACAGTCAGCTCTGTCCAAAGCCTCCACCTAAACCCAGCAAAGCACCCCTGATGAAGCCCCCAGATTCTCCTTTGGCTTCCCACAGTTCTGAAGGACATGATTGTGAACTAAACCCTGCCAGGCATCCAACAGCAAAAAAACAACACTTGTGTCAGAAAAACAGCTATGTGGAACATCTGACACAAAAGGAGAGGGGAACGTTCAGGCACTCTGAAACAAGCTACCTGATCCTTGACAATGATCCTGCAGATCCTTTAGAAGCTTCAACTCCGATGGCTGAGGAAGACAGCATCTTTTCTGCGCCTGTTTATGAGATGGTGTCTAGTTTTAAACCGAATGATTTTGAATCCAAACTACTTCCTCCTGAAAACAAGCCATTGGAAACATCCATGTTAAGAAGAGTTAAGGAGCTTTGCACCAACAATAACCCAAAGATTATTGCACAGCATATTCTTAAAATGGACTGCAAGGTAAAAAAAAAAGATCATGCATTTTTTTTTCATATTATCCCAGTTTAGACTTTTAAAGAACTGATTTGAAAAGAATAATGGATATATTTGCAGCTAATGTAATATTTGTTTTGCTTGCAGCAATTTTTAGGGTGTTTGTTTTCCATTTGAAGAAGAATATTCACAAACTCTTTGCACTAAAGGTCTCATCATGCTTGACTTTAGACTCAAATGAACCCAAGTGTTTTAAATCTCATATCAGTTGCTGCATACCTGTGATTCAGCGTTTCTCCTGTATTGGAGGAAGAGCTCTCTGTGCTGTGCAGCACTGTGGGAAGAACTGCTCACGACAGGAAATAGGGCAAAGAGCAGGCAGATGTTACCTGGTTGCCACATGGCCATTACGTACAATGCTCAATGGAACTAAGTATATTTAAACTTCGAAAACCAGCTTCTCTTCTAATCTGGTCTGAGTTCCTCTCTTACAGCTGGATAGGTGGTGTGGGAAAATAGCTATCAGGACTTGTGCTCTTCTCTCCTGTGAGAGAACTGTGCTAGTGGAATTGCTCAGAAAGATGTAAACAATACAAAGAATTATTTTTCACATTGTAGACTTTGGTCAGCTGCCAGGGCTTGGAGATCAGCTAATGGATCAGAAAGACAGGAGAATCATCTTCTAATGTGATGATGACTTTGTGTAATGAAAGAAATGTAACTGCAGTTAAATCTGCACCAGTTTGCTGGCATGACTGAGCGCTGTACCTGCTGCAGAGCAGCTGCAGGAACCAAATGGTATGGTGGGTATCTGACCCCCCAGCTTTGTTGGGCTTTGGTGGTTTTGGTCTTTTGCTTCTCAAACTGTCCTTAAAAACACATGGCTACTTACTGGGCAACTCCATTGCAGACAGGAAGGGCAGTGGAAATGGTGATGCTCCAGAAGCAGCTCATCTGTAGCACTGCTGGTGCTGCTGCACTGATGGACACCGTAGGTCTGAGGAGGGGGCAGTTCCCTGGAGCAGCCGAGTGTGCGAGTCCTGCCAGCTGCTGGGGGCCTGCCAACAGCAAACACAGCTTTTTCTCTCCTCAGGAGCACTGTTGGCTGCTGCTAAGTGAAGCTTCATGCAGACAAGGTGACTCAGAAAAAATCAGCTCCACAATTGCTCACTCTTCTCAGAAGTGGTAGATTGAGGCTTCTTTACTATGGTTCCAAGAGTATTAACAGCATTCTCTACCATTTTAGTTCCAAAATTCACTTTTTCTTTCTTTCCTTCCTTCCTTCCTTCCTTCAACCTAATAACTAAATTATCTTTAATATATTGTTAAAGAGTATGTTGCTTGAAGGCATAGGATATGCATGCCTTAGAGAAATAGTAAGTTTATATATATGTTTGTATACATATATTAATTAGCTCATTAATAGACTCCATATTTCAAATACTGTAAATTTGCAATGGAGCTAAGGCACCAACTAGCCTGCTGTAATTATTTAAGAGTCATTAGAGGGCTTTGCAGAAACAGATTTTTTGATTTGGAGCAGGAACAGTAACTAGCTGGGACAGGTAGAGAAGTCTATTTGATGTTCCCCTCCGAGTGCTGAGCCAGTGCCTGCCATTTACTGGCAACTTGTTGCATAGACTGCACTGATAAGAACTGCATGATGCAATGAGATTGGCATGTGAATTGGGCCAGAATGAATGCTTTGTACTGAGATCCCAGGCTAAAGTTCATATGTCTTTTGTGTGCCATCAGTAATTCAGTTTGCCTTTTAAATAATAACATTTCTAATAAGGAATCACCCATATGGTAACTGATGAGGTGAGTATTTGCCACTTGCATACCTGTGATGGAATAGCAATCTGTGTCTCCAGGGGCTTCATATCACTCCTGCGTCTCTAGAAGTGAAACAGGTTTTTCTGCAGTCCTGTTTTGCACTGGTGAGGCTTGTTGTGCAGCCCAGATTGCTTTCATCATTACATAGCCAAAATAGCCTGCTGATGGATGTATCAGAAAATTGCAGGCAGATTGGCTTGTAATCTTACACCATCATATTAATGTGGTTTTGCTTATTATTAGCAATTATAATTGTTGAGATAACCAGTAGCTAATACAATGTTTAAAAAGCCAAGACAAATTGGTGAGGGTGTCAGCTTTCACACACTGACTTTGTAAGGCACTCAGTGCTGTGTCCTCCGTAGCCCTTTTGCCAATTCATCTTTACAAACCTTCATGAACCTAATTCATCTTTAGGACCCTGTGGTGTAACCAAAAACATTCTGAGCAGCTTTTTTAGAAAGGAAAAAGGCAAAGCAAGTGTGTATGTCCTTAAGGCAAAGAGCAGTGCCTCTCTGACAAGGATCAGGCTGAGAGAACACCACATTTTTCTGCATAGTAATCTCTTTGTGGAAGCAGAGGATCGAGTTTGAGAAAGCATTCTGGTCACACCTTTTATGTTTTCTAATGGCTGTATCATGTTAAAAAAATTTCCTTGGCTTTTTTGTATAAGGCACTGAACATGCATAAGTTGAAGTTTTTCTTTGACACCTGTATTCTAATGTTGCATGCTGTGCACTTAGCTCTGTATGCCATGCACTTACCTGGAGGACTTCTGTGGGGCTAGGGTTTTATTTTTTTTTAAGAATGTTAGTTTCAAAATTCATGCAGAGTTTTTTGCACTTGACAGGTGGCAAGGATAGTAGAAGTTTCTGACGAGATGAGGAAGAATATGGGAGGGAGCTCTGGTCTTGAACTGATCACCTTGCCTTACGGACATCAGCTGCGCCTTGACCTGATTGAGAGGTAAATGTTCCTGCTCCTCATTTCCAGGGCAGATGGCGAGAAGCTCAGAGCACGGCTGCACTGCCCTTCTCATTTCCTCCAAGAATGCTCTCCTGCGTATTTCCTGAATTCACGTGTACAGATTATAGGAGAAGATTCCTTAAGGTCGGAAGGCAACTGTCACATGTAGTACAGGGGAAGGGGAAAGATGTTGAAAGCAGGGTCCTTGGAGCAGCTGAATGCCTTCAGCTCTCCTTTACAAGCTCAAGTAAACTAAAATTCAGGGGACCTATAATCTTTTTGAGCATGTAAATGTGTGTGGAGGAGACTGAAAGGTGGTAGTATCCTTCTGCACGTGGCAAGAGGCTAAAAGATCTAATAAAATAAAAAATTATCAGCAAAGCTTTCTGAAAGCCCTCTGCACAAGTTAAGGGGGAACACGTAAGATATTCTGATCTACATTTTCTGCTTCGTATTTCAGTAGTTTGATTGCTGAGGGGGGGGGAGGTGTGTCATAGTATTTGAAATTTTCCAAAGTGTTCATTCATTCATTGCTTGAGCAGAATTTTGTATAGTTAGTAGTACCTCAGGAGAAGTTACTAAAATATTAATTTAAAGCCTGTGTGTATTTATTTCATATGTCATCATTGGTTTTGTTGCAAAGATGTTGGTAAGTCTGAGTCTGCTGGGCACACCAGGACAGAAATACACCTTTGAACTGATTTTCTTTGAACGCATGTAAATTTAATATTTTTTTATCAGTCACATAAATTGTTTCACTTACAGGCACAATACCATGGCAATAGGAATAGCTGTTGATATCTTGGGTTGCACAGGAAACGTAGAAGATAGAGCAGCAACATTAAACAGGATCATCCAAGTTGCTGTGGAGTTGAAGGAGTCACTAGGGGATTTATATGGCTTTTCTGCCATTATGAAAGCACTGGAAATGCCACAGGTAAAAATCTGTTTATGTTCCAAAACGTGGAGTTGTTTGATGGCTGATTTAATTTGAGCAATTTCTTCAAGACTAGAGAGAACATCAGGACAGAATCTTCATGAGTACTCTACGGCACAATGACTAGCAGTGTACTTTTCCTGCAGATTGATGTGGAGTCAGTAATGGGTATTCTTTATTTTACATAAACAGGTCAGTAGATTAGAACAAACCTGGACTGCTCTAAGACATTGTTATACCCAGACTGCCATTACGTATGAAAAACGGCTGAAACCATCTTGCAAAGCTTTGCATGAAGGACAAGATGAGTGGACTAGTGAGTATGAGCGACACTGGTTTCTATTCAGCATTTTAACCCTCCCCCTACTGATTTCCTGCGTGGGGAGATGAGGCAGCTGCTCTTTCCATAGATGTGCACTGTATGTTAAAATGGTTATGTAAACTTGTATAATGCCGTATAATGAATAGAAGCAGTTTGCCAGCCAAACATCAGTATGTGTTTGTGTGCCTGTATCCCTGCAGAATATAACCTTCTTCCCATGTTCATGCTACGTCTGTGTTGAGCAGAAACTGACACATTGCATCATTGTGCCTCAAAGACAGGGGAAAAAAAAAATCTCTGTCCTCGCAGTAGAGTTAATTCTAGCAGATTTTGCTTCTTGCTTGCTTGGTCTATTGGATCAGAGGATGAATCCTCAAATAAAAAGAATGGGTGAGGTAATTCTGGTCACATTAGGTGCCCCTGTGCCAGAATCGTTGCAACTCTAGTTTCTAAAGGAGTGCAAGGCAGAGAAAATAATTTCTCAGAACATTTCTCCAAGAGAACGGGTAGACAGTGAAAACTTTTTAGGCTCACGGCTATTTTTATTGGAATGACCAATTTTGAAAATGTTTAATATCTGTGTTTTAAAAAAAAAGTGTTTAAAATCTCTGTGCCGGAGTCTAGTACTTCAGCAGAGCTTTGCCCTGTAGCAAATACAGCTTTCCAACACTGATTTGCCTTGGTGTTCTTCCCCAACCAGTTCACTGGAAACTGGTGGGACGGGTGTATTTGAGGTAAGGTTTTTGAAGACTATTTGTCTTCATTTGAAAGACGGAAGACAAAGAGTAGTTTCCAACTTAAAAGAACACTGCAGTTACAGTACCTTTTTCAGTTAACAATAATGTCTCATGCTACGAGATACATGATTGTTACTCTATTCCAGAAACTATCAGTGCTCCACAGAACAACGTAACGGTGCCACTGCTGATGCCTCTTGTCACCTTGATGGAGCGCCAGGCCGTTGTTTTTGAAGGCATGGAGCTGTGGGAAAGCAGTGACCGAAGTGGTGAAATAATGCTCAGGCACTTGGGCACAGCTCGCCTGATTGCCCAGCACGCGGAGACGTTCCGCCTGACGGCAGAGCGGCTGCTGCAAGGTACGAGAAACTGCTGCACGGCAGCGCCAGCTGGGGGTTGTGTCCCTGCCCAAGTGCCCCTGGAAGTCAGAGAGAGAAATTCTTCTCCTCTTTGGCAGGAGCTGAGACAGTAGCAAATGTCCTGCAGGAAACCCAGTCTGAGGACAACATTAATATTGTTTAAAAGCAGACAGTAAATTACTCATCACTACAGCTCTCCAGCCAGCATTTTTGCTAAGCGTACTCAAAGTTCTCATGACTCAATATGCTGACCCTTCTGGCAACTGAAGTACAGTAAAGACTGAGGATAACTTCCTGTCTTCCGTACAATCTAAAATTCCTACTCTGATCATTACAACTAAAGTTCCACCCTAAGATTCTTTACAACAGTGCAAGTTGCAGCACTGAGATCCTGACCACTTACAGCCAAAAAGCAGCAGTGTTATTAAAGTGACTTTATTTTTTAAACTTGCAGTGGAAAAGTTAAGGGAGTGGGGAGAAATACAGTAATTTCTGCAGGAAGCATGTATATGTTATATTAATTATCTTTAAGGTCTGACTATAATGACAGTTGCAGACCATTAGAACCGAGCAAAGGATAGCTTGTTGCAGTGTCCAAGCTACCTGTGTGCTACTAGAATGCCAAAGCTAGAAAGGATTTTTACTGTTTTATTAGCTTGTTAAAATCACTGTGCAAAAGGAACCCAGCACACTACAGTTTATTTGGGGAGAAGACAGTTTAAGAGTCACTTCTATAGAATAAAAAAATTTGCCTGATGGTGATACTGTGGGATTCTTTTTACTTAATAGGTTTCCAGCCAGATGAAGAGCTGAGTGAAATCTTCAAGACAGAATTTCAAATGAGATTGCTCTGGGGCAGCAAAGGAGCACAAGTTAATCAAAGTGAAAGATACGAGAAATTCAGCCGGATCTTAACTGCACTTTCCAGAAAACTGGAACCTCCTCCACTGAAGCTGGTGGAACAATTAAGTATATAAGACTCTGGAAACACTATTTAAGTGATATACTTGAAATAACCTTAGCATTCTTCTGGCAATTTGACACTGCACGGACTTTCTTGCATTTCACAAGATGTTTAGAACTTTTAACTGCACAATGCACACTTGTTTTAAAACTACTGATTTCTAAACAAATTATTTATTTACTGTGTCACCAAGTCATTTACTGATCCTTTTCAACAGCTAGGTTATCCCTTTATTTCCCCAGAGTTGCAATGTTTTAATGATGCTGAGGAGTAAGGGCATTGGCATCTTAATATTAAGATAAAGCAAATAGTGTAAATAAAATGATAGATTAAGTATCTGACATGCCAGAAAAATTGTTGTATAATACTCCTTTAATGAATATAAAAACACTGTAGATAGAATTGTGACATGTATCTTTATGCAAAATAATTTGCATATTTACAGATCGCAGAAACACTGCAAGTTGCAGAAATGATCCTTTATCTGTAACCCGTGGCTCAAACATCACTGTGCCTATTAAACTAGAAAATTAGTTTGTGTATGTGTTGGGAAAACTCCCTTTTTTTCAAGACAGCATCTGTAGTACTTCAGCTTTTGCTGGAGCCTGCACAACGGCTACACTGCCAGGAATGACTGATGACATGTCAAGAACAAACACTCCTGATAATTAAAATGCTTTCAGACATGAGTAAATGTGGGTGTATGTATTAAACTTACTTCACTTACTGAGGTGAATCACTTGGGTAAGTACTTTTCCTTTTCCTTGGATAAAGGCAAAGCATGAGGTGTTACCACTTCTTACAGGAAATCAGCATGCACCGTGTTTATTATACAATGAGTTTTAGCAGCAAATCCCACTCCGTCACATACAGAATGGTGTATAAGGGTTATCCTCAATTTAAGAACTACAGTCAGAGCTGCAGGTGCTTGTTGTCAGTAAGGCTATTTCTGGAGTGAGATGTTACTTAGAGCACTGAAAGTATTGGAGTAGGAGGACAACACAACCACCACCAGAATCTGATCGTCCTCTCTACACTCACAGCAGAGGTTTCTACCACCAGAACAAAAGTTTACAGACCTCATACTGCAAGTCTGCCTCTCAATCTTAACAGAAGACAAATGGGGAAGCTAATTACTTAAGACCATGAAAAGATTTTTTTATTCCATGAAAATATTCTCAACAGAGAACACTATTTTTAAACAAAGCATTTAACATTTAGGAAATCAACATGTGCACAAAAAAGGATTAAAAAATTACTGGAAAATGTCTGATTCTTTAAGACAACTCACGTTCAGAATTTTAGAATAAGTGATTTATAAGCTGTGCAAGTACAAATGCTTTTTCCTATGTTTAATAACCCTCATACAAGTTGCACTACCCCTCTTGAAAGCAACCTGCCTCCGAAGGAAGCAAATCCTGGTTTTAGAAAAACAAACAGTAGTGTGAAAAGAACATTTAGTCTTTTACCAGGAAGTGTTACTACTGACCTGCAAGGCTGTTAGCCAGGCAGACCACAGGCCCTTAACCAGAAAATACACAGATCACATTTCTGCCTCTTCACACAATTACAGAATCACAGAATATTCTGGGTTGGAAGGGACCCACTAGGATCACTGAGTTTTCTTGAACATAAAAAAGCACTAGATTTTTTAAAAATGGAAAAAAAAGAAAAAAACAACCCCAATCCCACACACCACCCCCCCAACAACCCTAAACCCAAAAAACTACCTAAGTAGTTTTTGTCAGTATTGAGTAATGTCACATTATTATATAAATAACCCTGTATACAAGCTCCAAAAATCTAAACTTTAGAGTTTAATAGGCCCCATAGTACACTAGGTCAAGCTGTGTAATAGTGGTATACATAACAAAAGGAATAAACCTCTACACAAGTCACTCAAATTCAGATTTACTGGTAGTACAGTTCCTAATAACACTGAAATGAAAAAGAATCCAGCACTGCTGCATCCACCTATTGCTTCAGACCCCAGGAAAACAGGATGTTTTAACTATTATTTCATAATACACTGCCAAACAGCAGGTGGCTGGGTTGACAAGCTTGTGTTGATGTAAGTATCCCTCCCCCCAACATCTCTAGTCTAATTCTTATCACCCTAATGAAACAGATACGATGTATTTATTAATAGAACCACAAATGGGAGGCAAGACAACATATAAGCAATAGGGGCACTGCAGACAACTATATTTACACGTATAAACATATCCAAATTTCAATTGTTTACAAGTAAAAGTGCACAAAGATCATTACGAAGTATCACTCAAATGTCAACTGGTCCATACAATGAAGCATCACCTGGAAATGGACTAGCACTGCAGTAACTGAAACTGGAACTTCATAGTGAAAAACTAAAAGACAGTTTCCATAAAAATCTTTAAAAAAAATACTAATGTCAAATGAAGAGATACACGTTTCAATGTATAAAATTCATGGATGCACCATGTATCCAGTAAAGTAGAGCTCTAGAAAACACCTACCGTGGCTACCTCAGCAGCTGCAGCACTGTGAAAAGAGCTGAGACACAAAGCCCTTTGTGGGATACTGTTAAGTGGTAGTGTTGGCAAACAACAGATTTAGGCACTCTAGTTTAAGGCAGCATTTGAATGGCAAGTGGTTGACTTCTGAAAACAGTCATTAGCTTGCAGTGGTGAATCCTCTGGTTGTGCTCCAGGCTGTCAGTGCTCACAACAGGTTACCGAAGGGCTGAAGGCGGACCACAGTTCTAGGAGTTTCTCTTGATTGCACTGTAGGCTAGAGCTGAGATGCATTATTTCCCCAAATTAACAAAATACCTTACGGTCTCTTATCAGTTATGCCAAACATCTGGAATGTAATGATGGTTGCAGTGGTATTGTTATAGCAGCATACATGGATACTGGGATGAAACTCTAGTGCTGAAGATATTTAAAGAAAATGATTTGTTACAAAATAAGATATGCGATGGTGACAAAGTGTTACAGAGAACATGCCTGACTGTCCTAGGCATGCAGGAGGAGGTTAACGGCGAGCATGGAGGTGGCACAGGCAGACTGATAACTGACACAGGGTTCTAAATGACTGCCAATAAAAGTGAGTTGGAAAAGAGCATAATTGAGAAAATCAAAACACAGCACAAGCTAAAATATAGTTTGTGCACCTGGGACAACCTAGGATAATGAAAATAAAGCAATTTTAGGAGCAGTAGCCTTTTGACTCTGGTAATGGAACTCTATTTTCCTGCACAAATTGAAGATTTTGTAATAACAGCCTTACCTATATATGGAGATGCTAAGATGTTAGTGACTACTAAATGTATGTCTGCATGCATTCATGCAACTAGCTTTGCCCTTGGGCCTCCCAGTCTAGTACCCCTCCCTTCCCCACCCCCACCCCCCCCGCAGCTGCATGTAACCTCCTTCAAGATCTCGCCCATTTTCTCAGAAACCCGCTTCAGGAACCTGCAGTCCAAGAGGAAAAAGAAAAGAACAAAGTTACTGAAGGCCTTTAGAAGACAGAGAAGCGTGCTCAGTTCTAACAGGCCATTCTCAGTGGCTATACATTAGCCTTGTACTTAATTCCACAAACTCTCATTAGAAATATTAAATTAGCTTTTTTTTCCCCAGTAATCAAATTGTGCAAGGCAGTTTCCAATCCTCAGTGATAAAACAATGAGGAGAATTACTGTAGATTTAAGACATTGTCTTCAAACTAAACACAATATAATTCAAAGACTTAGCTTACAGGCAGAGATTAGGAATATAAAATCATTCCCTTATCAGGAGCAGAGAGAGTTTTAAGACATCAAGCATTACATGTGATCTTTTTGTTTGTTCAAGGTATCTAGAGTTAAAACAATNAGCTGCATGTAACCTCCTTCAAGATCTCGCCCATTTTCTCAGAAACCCGCTTCAGGAACCTGCAGTCCAAGAGGAAAAAGAAAAGAACAAAGTTACTGAAGGCCTTTAGAAGACAGAGAAGCGTGCTCAGTTCTAACAGGCCATTCTCAGTGGCTATACATTAGCCTTGTACTTAATTCCACAAACTCTCATTAGAAATATTAAATTAGCTTTTTTTTCCCCAGTAATCAAATTGTGCAAGGCAGTTTCCAATCCTCAGTGATAAAACAATGAGGAGAATTACTGTAGATTTAAGACATTGTCTTCAAACTAAACACAATATAATTCAAAGACTTAGCTTACAGGCAGAGATTAGGAATATAAAATCATTCCCTTATCAGGAGCAGAGAGAGTTTTAAGACATCAAGCATTACATGTGATCTTTTTGTTTGTTCAAGGTATCTAGAGTTAAAACAATGACGTCGTGTCCAATACAGAACATCCTACATTACAAGTACTGAAAAGGAAGGAGATAGGCAGGTCAGTGGACTTTCTGTCCTTCTTAATCATAATGTTTTTTCCTGAGTATTTTTGTTGAACTTTCAGAATCAGAAAACATTTTCCTGTTTAAGAAGTGAAAGCTGCCAAGTATTTGCTAAGGAAGGAAATTAATAATTTTCAGTAAATGAGTTCAGTTAGTTATTAGAAGAAAAAGATCTCTGTTTTAAGAATATAGTTTCAGTCATAAAAGTGGGAACAGTAAATCTCAGAGATCTTTAAAACTTAAGTATTTTTTCAGTTCTCTATAATAACTAAGTTTTCCACAGAACAAGGAGGAATCCTGGTCTTTTTCAGTTCAATAGCTTAATTGGATTTAGTGCTTTGTAAAGCAGGAAAACAGAAGACATTGGTCAAAATTACAGACCAGTGTAAGATGCATAACTTAATGTGGTCATCTCTGAAAAGAACTATAGCCAACTCCCCATGATAACAACAGATCATTGCTGACTTCTGATACTGTAATTCTTTCCACGAGCCTGTGTAACTTACAATTTTTCCACTATTTTCCCTGGGGAGTGTACAACTGAGGGCTGCCAGTTTACTGTTAGATATAGGTTACTGCACCTTTGCTGTTTTTCTCTAGCGTTACATCTATATATGATGTTGGCACATAGCCTTCCTCTCCATTATGTCTTCGAGCTCTTGTCCACCCATCTCCTTTGTCCTCCTCAATAATATACAAAATTTCCCCTTCTTTCATTGCTAGAGTGCCTTCATTATGACCTGGGAAAAACAAGAGGCAAAGAAGTCTCACTATTCAGACAGAATTTCAAGTCATCTTTTTCCCAAGGCACGGTTTCCACATTATACATAAACAGCAAGAACAAAAAAATCTCTGCAAGAGAACAGACGGCCAAACAGACTTACAGAAAAAACACCCAGTCCCGATTTGTAAAGCTGAACATTTTCCAGTAGCTGTACTAATACTTACCTTAAAGCAGCACAAGTACTGCTCATGAATTAAAGTAATTTATAAAGTATCTTCACTGATCTTTTAAGCAGTTAGTTACTCATACAGGTAATTTCCTTTAAATCATTTTACTTGTCTTCTTCATAATAAATTCATGCATCCATGCCTTACAGTCAGAATCTCAGAGCACGTTGTTAACCTTACCATCAAACGGATATATTGCCTTGCAATGTCCTATAGCTGGTAATGGATCATCATCTTCAAACTCATCATCAAACTCATTGGGATGAGCGTGTTGTTGTGGTGGGCCACGAACTTCCTGGTTGGCATCATCCGTGTAACTCCCTTCAGGGCTAAAATGCAATGATTAGAGCATGAGGACTCTGAGGAGCTCTTAGCTCTAAAACTCAGAACATTCACGCATCACAGAAAGGGCACATCATGGACATTGTTCTCAAATTCCTGTTAGCAGTTTTTATATTAATATGAGAGGTGATTTTCTGAAAAAACTCATCTAACAAAAGCTTAGACTGAATTCTGCTACAAAAACAAACATAAATTTGACATACCTGTCTCCACAGAACATGGAAAACTAGTGAGCCTTA
>VYZQ01043523.1:0-21004 GCA_013400655.1 Mystacornis crossleyi
CCTGAGTGTGTCTAGAAGAAACTGCACACCATACTTCTTTCTGAAGAGTCTTCTACTGTCTTTGATGATTGTAGAAAGATACTGTATATGTCCTACAACATAAAGTTTTCTTTTAGAATCAAGATAAAGATTTGTGTCATGTGAAGAGTCCTGTGTCTTCACACTGCTGCCCAAGCCCAAGAGCTCACCGATTCTGAAGGGAAAGTCACCACTGTTCCAGATACTGAAGTCGAAAAGTAAGTGTTGGTACATCTGTTGCAAAAGCTGCGTGTTCTTTTCTACTGAGACTTGTTCAATCAACAACTGTACAGCCATCAGTACATTCACATCCATTAAGATTCTTGGCACCTTGCAAAACAACAATAGGTGTAAGCACTCAAAATCCTGAATGTCCTAATACAATTTTATTTTAAAAATGGAAGTTTAGGTTTATCTTCTACACCAATGTCTGCTCCATTAAAGCAATACAAGAAACACAAAACTAGTCTACTTTGAATAACCAAACAACTCAGAATCAGTATCAAAAAAAGCAGAACAAGAAAAAAAAAAAAGAAGAAACCTTGTATTTCACTTTGCAGATAATGACCGCCTGCTCACACCTTTTTGCTTTCAGAAACACCAGAAAGGAAAGTACTTACTAAGGAGGCCTTTAAAGACCCTGGCATCCTGGCTATGTTTCAAAATATCAGGACCTCATCCACAAAAAAATTACTAAAGGCTGTTTCTCAAGTTTGCTCACCTTCTGTAACAAGGCTCCTAGTGTGGCAACTCCATGGGAGTGAATGAGATTTTCTTGATTAACCTGATGTCCCTGAACAAAGTGTTTTATCATCAAGATGAAAGTTGCAACTATGTTCTTCTCCAGACGTGCTTCTGCAGAACAGAACAACAGTAGCAAAGTCTTATGGTTTATCATTGGATCACTGCATAAAAATAGAGGAGAAAGAGTAAAATCAAGTGTTTATATTCCTCACTATTTCCTGAACCTCTCAACTCCTGTTCCTTAGCTGTAGACTGTCTTTAGATTTTTTTTCCTGTGCAGAACCATAGCCACTCCATGCCTCTCCAGAACAAAGTGATCCCAGTCCTGACTTCAGTTGCTTCATGTGTGGCTGCAGGTTACAAACTTCTTTATTAAAATCTTTTTGCACATGCTGCAGTTATTTTCCCTCTGTTGCAAACTGACACTTTCTAGCCATGGTATGCAAAAAAATAAGAGACAGAGAGAAAAAGTTCTATCTTTTTACTTTAGTCCAGCTTTTCATCTTTGAAACAAACAAAAGAAGTTGTGTTTTCCCTTGCAAGGTCTGATTCCTTAGTGATTTTTGTTAAGGTCAAAGTTAATTCTCAATATTAGCAAACTTTTTAAAAAAATCTATTCTTAAAGCATCCTTTTGGTTTCTTTAGATTTTAATCCAAAATGTGACTACGTGTGGACGTAGTAGGAGCCTGAAGATTTTACTAAGAAAATAAAAGTTTGGTTAAAGGCTAAATAAACAGTACAGTTCTGATGCTGCTGTCTCTGTATGGCTGTGTGACCCAGCACTCAAGTTATAGGAAAGCTTCTCCTATTGGTATTACTAGGTTTTACATCAAACATAATTTCTCAAAATAATCAGAACAGAAGTTAAAACCATGCCGTACCTTGGCACCTGTTAACAGTAAATCATGAAAAAAAACCCCAAACAATGCTGTTTAATATAGCTATATTTGAAATATGTTACATTATTTTTATATAGTGCAGAACTCTTGGTATTCAGTATCCATGTCAGGTATCTAGGAACAGAAAGAGCCTTTCAGCTTTACATAGGTACTCTGGAAAATCCAGCACATAATAAACAGCTTTCTGTCATTCATAAAAAGACTTGTAAAATCAAGCTTAAAAATTATTTCACTTCAGCTGCACTTTCCTACCTGATGCCTTTGTGGATGGAAACACCACCCAGTCACCCTCGACAGGAGTTACTAGTTCTGGAGGCACAGTTTCCCCTTCAGACTTCTCAGGCATCTGTCCACCAAGAAAGGTGATCTGCTCCAGCAATGGAAACAGCACATTTATTCCACCAATGCAGTTGATCATATCCTGAATCAAGAGAAAAGGCAGGAAAAAAAAATCACCATAAATAAAATCCCCTTAACTATAGCAAAAATTTACTCCACATACAGGAGGTCTTCACAAACCAATCAGAATGTCTCACAGGCCACTTCGAAACTAGCTTAAAACACTGTTTAACAACAGGATTGCTCAAGTTCTGGCCATCACAATTACACACGGGCCATCCTGTCAGCTCTTGTTTTGAAAGTACATTCTTTACATTTCCTTCCTCCTCCCCCCGTATAAACACTGGAAACTGAAGGATACAAAAACTTAGAAAGAATCTTCTGCTAAATATATTTGAAATACAGGAAAAACATTTTTCTGATTTTTAAGTTTTTGCAGCAAGAAGTAAGAGAAGACTGTAAGGTTATATACATCTCTGGTTTAATCATCTTCCTGCAAGATTTCAACTTCAGGCAGTTGAAAAATAATACAATCTTATTTTGTTTTTTAAAATAACTCTACACATACATCAATTCTAAGCCTCTCCTTAAAACTGAAGTCTCCAAAGTCCCCTGTTTTCCCCTCCTCTTCACAAGCAGAGTTAGCACAAGACAGTCCCTGGAGGTGTTTAAGGACAAACTGGCACTTAGTGCCACAGTCTAGTTGACAAGATGGTGTTCAGTCACAGGTTGGACTTGATGACCTCAGAGGACTTTTTCAATTTAATTGATTCTGGATTCTGCTATTCAAACAATGCTTCTGTGATAAGGTACAATATACTCAAATCACAAGATTTCTAGAAGTGATTCACAACCACTTCAAATCAATCCAAAATCAGGATCTTAGCAAGCTGCTCAGAGACACCTACTCATTTCCCCAGCTTCGTCCGATGATAACCATTGTGGAGTACAAGTATCCATTACTGGGCAAAGAGGACAAACGGAAGTATTCTAAAATTATTCATATCATAGCAAAATTAACTATTAAGTGTCTGAGTTTTCTTAACATTAGTCTCGAGAAGTGATTGTAGAGATATGCACAGTAAATATTTCCATACATATGCATAGCTCCAACAATACTTCGTTATTAATTAGTTTGCCAGGCAATTGTTCGCTGTTCTTGAAAAAAAAAAAGGCAGGTCTTATTTATTTGTTCATACATTTTCCTCAAATTAAAAATGTAGTATTCTACTGACAAGTTTCAAGTGTTAACCCCACTAATCTTAATCTAACTCAGAGTTTATGATGGCAAGAAAACCATGATAGAATTCCCTAGAGATGACAACATGCTCTCAATACACAACATGCATTCAACATTATTATGAAGAACAGCCAGCTACCACAAAATATCTTCTTGTACTGTGACAGTAAAACCAGTGGCTCTCATAAGTTCTCAATAAATGTAATATAAATGCAACATTATTCCAGCTACAGCATTAGCCCATTAATTCTCAGTATGAAAACACTCTCTACCTGCTAATATAATTTGGAGTATGACAATAACTTCCAGCATTCCAAAAGTGAGATGAAAGCACACAACCGCTGCCATTTTTACATCAAGTTCTGCCTCTTTAGAACCTATTTACCTTGATGTCCCAGTTCACTACTTTGTTTCCAGTTAGTCTTCCATGTAAAAGATTTGCAGACAGGTCAAGACAAATTGGGTTTCTGCAGGCCTGTTAAACAAATGAAGAAGCCATGATACCATTTAGGAAACAAGTTACAGATGCCTGAACACAACATTTTGTGCCAGTGTGCTCATATTAAAGTATTTAAACAATGTAAAACCCCTAGAATATAATGTATGTTATTTTAGATTTGACATTCTCTATTGTACAAGATAATTCCATCCTTTTGCCTAACATGAACAAAGTCTAATATCTCTACACAAGACTACAGTTTAAGAAAGCTCTCACTGCTCCTAATCTTCCCATAAAAACCACAGTGCAAACACTGAAAGTAATGCACACCAAAATGGACATAAATTATGTCCTATTTCATACCTTTGGTGTATAATGAAGCAGCACCTTACTGGGGAGGTCTGCTACTTCAGCTTCTTGAGACTTCCATGGAGTTAAACAGTTTGGACCTATAAAAAAAGGTATATAAAATTATATAACATATATTTAAGAATCCACTGGACATTAATGTTGCCCTTTACAAATTTTATACTACCAAACTTGTTGGAAGAACAAACAAGACAGTCTGAACCACATCTATTTGAGACCTGCTTTGAAGTAGAGTCTCTATGAATTAAATAATTCATTTCAGAGGGTCTGCTTAAAAAGGAACATATTCTACATGGAAAGCTAAACTACACAAAGAAGAGGTGTTACACATTCAAACAGCTCTAATGCTTATCTTTACAAATACCTATCTCATATTTGTCACTAATCTCTGTCATCAAGCTTAAATGCCCAGAAAAATAAGTAACTTCCAAGATAGTTTTGTTCAGTAATATAAAGTATTTTCCTCAAAAAATGCAAGTGTTTTAATGCTAATCTGTAACAGCATAGTTTTCAGAGTATTTTCTTTTAAATGACCAGTTAATTATTGAATCTTATGGAAAAATCCTGAAGCATAAATCACGTTTAAGTGGCCTATCAAAATGAGGTCAATACTCAACTATAAACACATGTAAGCAAACAGTAGCAAAAATTCAGAACTTACAAGTGAAATTATGACCTAACATTTTAATTTTTGCAGGTCTGCACATATGATAAATAGATGAGCTTATACAAATACAATATTTTTAAATCAAACTTCGTAACATACTTATTAAATGTTAAGCTTATTTGCTTTAAAGCCCTCTCAAGTCAGCTCTGCAGTTTTTCTGGATTGTAAATTCTTCATTATGTGTCTGTGTAAAGCAAAGCTTGGTGGAGTTTCGTTCATAACTCCTTCCATTAACTTCACTAAAACCAGTACAATCACCACTCACCTGCTAAATATAATGCTTTCACCTGAGAAGGCTGCAGTGCTTCATGAAAGATAATAACTGATCCAAGTTGGCCCTCCAGAGATGTTGGACATCCCCATTCACTGTCCTGAGTCCCTGCTGAGATCATCTTTGTGATGAACTCTGGTTTTCCAAGCACCCCACCCCAACTTCCTGTAGCGAGAATGCCCCCAAGGGATGTCCGATGGGGCATGATTGGGGAGGAAAAAGGTGGATCTGGTATCTGAGATGGAGGAGGAGTTGTTGTTCTTTGTCCAGCTGAACCAATGCAGCAAGAAGCAAAAGACTGGAGAGTCACACATGGAAGACAGAAAATAAAACACATACTGTAAATCTAAGCTTTAAATCTTAAGACTGCATCTAGCAAATCTGAACTAAATAAATGAAACCAAGAGCAACAAGTTTTGTCAAGCCCTGAAAAACAAGCAATCCATCACAGTACCCCAAAAAACCAGCATATACTTCTCATAATCAGAGAGAACACCCTATCTCCAACTAAGAGCAATTTGGTTACCTCCACTGCTGCATGGCCTCTGGTAGGAGCACACCCAGGAAGGACAGTGCTCCAGATACCCCTCTGTAAATACTCCTCTTCTGGATTATATTCCAAAATACTAGCCCAGGACATATACTACTAGTGCACATTTTTCTTATCAGTTAGTCCACTCAAATAGATGCCCTCAAGGTAAGCTTACTTGACCTACTTTTAGTTACCTTGAGGTTTATAGTGCTTATCCTACAGATGAGCCAAAATCCAGAGTTTTATCTTGAAATGAAAACCACATTTACTCTCATTTTTAAGTTTTATACTGATTTTACTATTACAGCATCCAGCTTAACTGTTTTCTCAACATACTTAACCAATATCAAATCAGAACTTAGAAAAGAGGGAAGAATGTTGGGTGTTGTAGCCCAGTTGAATACAAATGTGTTCCATAAAAGGAATGAACAATGCTTACAAAGGAAACTGAACATGACATACACTCATTTTGATGGCTAGTGTATTTTTTTAGGCTAAATGTGTACACATCCAAAATGGTAAGACTAACTGCATGTAAACTGCTTATCCAGTTACCAAAGGAATAAGGAATAGCATATTAAGGAAACATTTAAAAAATACAAGTAAAAATATATGAAAACACTGAAAATAACAGGGAATATTCCTCCCTGAGTACCGATACATCAATCCTACTGGCAAAACTGCCATTTATTATGATGTCATCATAAATTACGTCAATATGCTCAGGCAATTATTTTGAGGAAAACCCCATGATTTAATCAATATCATCTGGTGGAGTTTTTTGTTTTGTTTTTAAACTGAGATAACTAAACAAGCATTACTCAACGGTTAGTTACACTCCAAAATTATATTCGGAACAGTATCCCAAGCTGAATATTATTAGCAATTGGCTAAACTCTCGTTGTTGTCTGAGAGCTCATCCTAGCAGGGGTATGGCTCAGAAGGGAACTTACTTCATTCATAGCAGGGAATCGAAGCGGGGCAGAGACCTTCTGCTGTCCGTTGACGTAGATATACACCAGACTCTGACCAAAAGGCCTCTTTCCAGGCACGTGAACAATAGTTATGTTGTGCTGGTTATGCAACAAAAAATAATTAAGTCATTATTGAGAGCAGTGAAATTATTATATTAAACTATTTAACCTCATCTCTACTAAGCTGGTGAGGAAAGTGCTTAAAAAGTATATCCAAAGCATCAATAAGAATATAAAACCACCTGCTGCTTCCTCGTTAAAGTACTAAATGTAACATTTACACGTAAACAGGTTTTTGAAGAGAAGATACAGCTCTTCCATAATAATGCACATCAGGTTTTAAGTATGGGAATAGAAAAGGGTAAGGCAGAACCAGCACCACAGCTAATTTATTCACATAGCACCACAGCCACTTATGCTTGTTTTAATTTAATACAAAAAAACCTCTAATGCTGTAACAAGCTTAATCAATAAAAAATGCCTAATAACACATGCATAAGTTAGCTCAATAAACAACTAATCTATATGAAAATTGCTTGCATTATTTGAGATTAAATCTGCTCTTATGCAATGAATTATTGAAATATAAAACAGACTATTCATGAAACAATAAAAAAAATAGAATTTTAACTTCTGAGCTAACAATACAATCTTAATCAAAGTGTTTGTCAGTATCAGATCTTACCCAGAGAGAGTCAAAAAAGCAATGGTCGGGCAGCATCACTGTTGCATATTCCCTCTTTGTGCACACTGCAACCACCAATACCCCCGAGCATGTAATAAAGGCTTCAAACCCCATACCACTTCCTGTAAAAAAGCTACAGAAAGGCAAAAAGACACACAATCAAGGACTTGCTTCATCAAAACTACCACCTAACAATACATTCATTAAGGAGAAAATCCACTCAAGTTGTTTGGTAGTGGTCCAGTATTTACTACGTGACTGTTTGTTACTCTTCTAATTAAAAAAAAAAAAAAAAGACCAAAAAGACGTTTTGTTTGCTTCTGAATGTTAGTACCCAAAAGGTTAAATTATATCAAAAACCATTCATGTCAATATTCACTGTTTAAGCACTATGAAGGTGTCTTCTCTCTGTGCTCTTATACAAATCCAGAATTCATTACCTTTACAAAAAACTGTGTGAAGGCTGTTCTGGTTTTGGGTGGCGGGTTGGATGGATTGATTTTTGGTTTTTAATGTTGTTTTGTTTAAGCAATGAACAATTTGGAGCTATGAATGTTGACACTGTAGATGACAAGACATTATGACAGAGAAACTACACAGTTATTTCTGTAACAACCTGGCTCTGGTGACAGATGAAAGCTCTCCCTTTCCCACACTAAGCATTATGGATTGCCTTCGATGAAGAGAAGCAGAAGCACCACGTCACGGGGTACCGTATGTCACAGGGCACGGATGGCCTACACCTGAGCTGTAGCTTGTAGCAGTAACACTAACTGTACCTATAGAGCTGCTTCCTCTTGCCGCTTTTGCCCGTCGTGCCGGGGTCCACCCGGTCCTGGTCAAGGCACAGCCAGGCGTTGAAGGAGAAGGCCGAGCCCGGCCACCTGTGGATGGCGGGCACGGCGATGCCGGCCATGCTGTGGTGCAGGTTGAAGTACTGCAGGGCGCTGGCCATGCCCTGCTTCCGAGCCATGGCCAGCAGGGCGCGCATCACCGGCACCACGTACGGGTGAGCGCCCCGGGGCTCCTCCGGCCTCAGCAGCCGCACGAGCTGGAGCAGTTCTTCCGAGCCCATGGACTGGCTCCCCAAGGAACCCAGCAGGGCAATCAGGTTCTCTGCACAAGTACAGTGGAGCGCCGAGTGGGAATTGAGGGTCTCGATGATACGGATGACCATGTTTGCATTGACACACGTGGCACGACTCTGTCTGTCAATGCAGCAGATTCGTCTCAACCAATTTGAGATGAAAATCTGCAGCTCGTGTGATTCTAGTTCTGGAAGCCACTGGATGAGCAGCAATAAGGGCTGGACATTACTTATGCCTAGTATCCCAACAGCCATGTGGTCACCTTCAACAGCCTGAAAAACAGCAGAGAACTCAGACATGAAAGGCAGTACAGTAGGGCTAGAAGTACTGCTGAAGGATGTCAGCATTTCTGCATCCAAAGCAGGCACAGCTCACCATATTCATGAGTTCTTCCAGCAATTCCCGTGAGGGTTGACCCAGTGATTTTAGTACCTCATATATGTGTGCATAGCCAATCCTCTCCTTGAAGACCTCCTGAGGATAAAAATTCCAGTCTCACCAACAAATAAAATGGACACAAATTGCTTGTCTACTGCAGCAGGTTCTAATTTAACGCAGTATTAGACACATAATCATTAAAATGCAATAATTACAGGTTAGAAATCTGTTCTTGATAACCTGCTCATTCTACTGTCTCTAGAATGCTGCAGATGAGAAGCATTTCACTGCAGCACACAGATAAATAAAAGGTCAAAGTTGTATTTTATTAATTACCTATAAAAGAACATAATTACTTCGGTATAATCCAAATGTTAATACTATCACAAATAGCTTCATTTTTCATCTTTTTAGTGCAAACTATAGCATGAAGTGTTTACATTGAAAATTAGAAGTATTCACCTATTAACCTTTCAGTAAAAGATTTTCCTAGACCAGCTTAAAAATCACCCATCCTAAACACTTAAAAAAAATTAGAGAATTGTTCCAAAGAATTTTTCCTGAAAACTAATTCCTTTTAAAAGAAGGGAAAAAAAAATTAAATCAACCAGCAAAGTTCAAAAGGTAGCATCCATTTATGGTTTAATTAATAAACAGCCAACACATTGTACGGAATGAATACGCTTCTCCTGGCTATACTCTGTGCTGAAATGATTGGTTTTTTTAAAGAAAAAATCTTTCAGCAGAGGTGAGGTGATTATTAGGTAAACATGAAAAGAAAAAATACACATGTTGCACTAGAAGTACAATTGAAAACTCTACTGAATCTCTGTGAACCCCAACTACTCCCCACATCCAACACACAACTCTTCCCAGGCTTTCCAGAGTCAGTGGAGAAATGAGCACTTTCAGTAACGCTCTGGAAGAGCGTAACTGATCCTGTTTTCTCTCCCTTGGGTTGTACAGCAAGCAGCAACAAAATCAGATGATTGCCACTCTTCCTTTATCCTCCCCTGTACAGTCACATCCCTTCACCTGTGCCAAGACCAGGGGATCATTCAGCCAAGGGTTAAATTTAATGATCAGCAATCCAAGAATAAATACACTATTTTTTCATGGGCTTAGCTTCCAGTCAGAATCACAAACTAACCACAACCTATCCATAACCTATCCATTTATCAAATCACAAGAATAACTACCAAGGAAGGGCACAGGGCAGTGACATGCCCACCATCTGGACAGCAATACTGTCCTGGCTTAATTTAAAACCATGTAAAACTACAACACAAACTGTTGCCTGAAAATTCCTGCAAATACCCACTAAGTCTACCCCATATATCCATGGGAAAAGTAACAACGTACTTCCTTTACAAAGGTTCCAAATGCCACGACACTCAGATCTTCCAGTTTTGGTAGAAAGATGACTCAGTGTCCAGGCATTACACACACATAAAGGGATAAGGAATGCTAACCAATTATTCCTATCTGGCATGAATGTGTGATGACAATCTGATCATCTCCACTAGCAAGATCCATCAAGATACTGTGATAAAAGCACTACCTGGAAACAAGATCAAGAAGGTGCCAAGAGCCCTCTGTATAGACACGTTACCTTTGCAGCTGGGGACTTGTGCATTACTGCTGTGAGGGCTTGAATGGTTGATACTGCCAAGGAGTCCAGGTGTCCCTGAAACACCTGAAAGTAGCAGGTAAGGAAGTCATACACAAACATGCAAAGACAGTTCAGGTCCAAAATCTGTGCTGTGCCCTCCGGCCAGGAGAGAAACCAAGTGTTTGGTAACATGCTTCAAAAATCATCTCCCCACCAGCCGAAATTTCAAACCCCACAGCCTACAAGGAATTACATCACATTAGACAACTAACCACAGACTTCAAGAGGAGAGAAGCATTCACAACACAAACTGCACCTCAAATATTCTGATGGACAAACAAGTTTTCCTCATGCGTCTAATGGACAACCTCAAGAGGGAGGGAGGAAAACATTTAGGAAAACTCTTGGAGTGTATGTGTGCTGCTGGAAAATCAGCACCTGTTCATATAAAATTACTTATTTTCCATCCAAGGCCCTGCACACCAATGCAGCACACACACGTCCCTGAAGTGTAAGAGGTAAGTCACACCAGCACAGTTAGGTGGCTGCCTCACCCATAGCCTCATTGCATTGATCCAACACCTCTCTCCAATTTAAGTAATCTTTTGAGGTTTTTTTCTGTAATTCTTGTTTATATTGATATTTCTACGGTGGTTTTAAGAACAAAAATGTTGGAGAACTCTTTTGCATCCATAAGCAAACCTAATTAGCAACACTGTGCCAACAAACATACTGTTCCATCATCTCTGAAATACTATATGCACCTCAGACATATTTTGGAAGTGAAATGCCAAGAATCAGAAGACTCTATTAGATGTGAAGGAACATTTACATGCAGTTAGAGCGTTGTGTTGTGTCCAAAAAAGCCAAAGCTATTAGTTAAAAATCCCAATTTTTAAATTACCATCCCTTGTATTTAGGTCTTTTTTACAGTTTTAATCAGAACAAATAATTCTACTATAAAATTAATACAAAAATTTGCATCTGAAACCTTCCAAAGTATTTGTGAAAAGTGAAGCAACAGGCTATTCCTACCTCCCTGATTCAGCCTGTCCACTGTTTTGTGAACATTTGTTCTTGATGACAAGCAAAGAATCAGGACACCAAACACAACCATTGAGATTCACAAACAAGGCCCCAGAATCCATAACACCACAGTGCTGAGACAAAGAGCAAAAAAGAGGAAAAGGAGGGGGAAAAGAATCACCGCCAGGCTGAGAGAATTTATTTGGATCCCATTCATGTACTTCACCTTTTCCTTAAAAGAAGCATAACTGCTGCTCATTCTATCACCAATATCTGCAGTTTGAAGCAGATGAATAAAACATAGGCTGAATTCAATCTGTTATTTAG
The DNA here is from genome assembly GCA_013400655.1 of Mystacornis crossleyi. NCBI lineage: Eukaryota > Metazoa > Chordata > Aves > Passeriformes > Timaliidae > Mystacornis > Mystacornis crossleyi. Next base: position 11,610 of record VYZQ01043523.1, read on the forward strand.
AAAAATCATTTTCCAGAGCCCGGAAATGCTGATCTGTGCAGCATCCTAAGTTCATCTTGCTGCAGAAGGCTTAAAGAGGATGGTTAAGGTGAAGCACAGGAATCAATTTTCCTGTGATTGTGTCTTGACTTCAACTGAAGCAAAATACAGTTTAGGTAGGTACCTGGTCCTCATTTATTTCTGTCAGTAATTTGTTGGTAAGGTCTTTCTCACTCTTGTCTGCCACTTTATTGTTAGGATTTAAAAACAGCTGTTAGAAACAGAGACAAGAATAATGGAAATAATTGCATTAAACAGTTACCTGCAGCCAAATCTGTGGAGGCTGCCTAAGATTTGTATTTCACATATAAAAACAGGGGCGAAAAAGGGGGGGAAAAAATAAAAACCAACTTTCTCACACGGGTGAGACACAATTGTCCATTAATATTAGTCTTCTGTTAATTCTTAAAATAGTGAAGGTTACACTGTAATTTTGCTAAACAGTAATTACTTTTTCCCCCCAAAATAAATGAAAATATGTAATCACTGAGACAAAGAGAAATTTATCCAGAATTTATACTCGTCTCTGGCTTAGTAACTGTGATTTCATTTATAATATGCAACATGACAAAGAGTTCCAAGAAATTTACTTGTTAAGAGGTAAAGGCAAGAGTGGGGCATTAACAAGGAAATTGATACAGATGTTTCACCATTTTCCACTTATGTTTTACCCCAGGTGAAAGGTGAAGATACCTAGACAGAATTATTTTCATCTTCAAATAGCACAGTAGCAGAATTTCTGAGGCACACAGTCTTTAGGATAGGAAGAAGGGCAAAATATTTCTGCCATCATCCTAAGAATCAGGTTGTAAACAGCTTTAAATCAAACATACACTTATACTGCATCTTCAGCTAGGAACTGCTCTGCATTCAGTAGCTAGATTCCTAGTCAGTTCCTGAATTTGCAAGTTTCAAACTCACCCAAATTCATAATCAATTGCAGTCAATTTGTATGCCAAATTTAGCTGTAACCTAGTCAGAACTACCATTTACATCCTTCTATATTAAGATTCTACTATGGAATAAAAAAAAAAACCCTGACCAAAATGTTTTAGAGGTTCCTTTAAGAAAAAAGAAACCCTTTCTTTTAGTGGGTAAAACCTAAGCATTTGTCTTTTCCCACAGGCTTTTTTCCTACAGGCTTTTTTTCATTATCTGCCAGGTTAGTCTCTCTGAAGAGGAATGACCTGAGAAATCAACTTCCAAAAATTAGGGCAAAACAAAGGACAACACTCAAGATATTACTTTGACTTACATAGGTGTGAAAGCACATAGTTAGAAACACTTTGGTACATCACAGTCAGGAGCACTTAACAATGCCAAATAACTATAATATGCCTCAGAGGACTAAAACATTAACAAGAATAAGTACGTTACACAAAAGCAAATGCAGACAATGCAAAAATAAAAGAGTCTATCAAACTTTCTGTATGAGTTACTTCATTTCTCATAAGGCATGTAAAAAGGAAAAATAGATTTTTTTTCCTACACTGTCTACATGCTTTTAATTCTTCCATTTAAAAGCTGTTCAAAAAACCCATTTTTTTCTTTTAATCAGACATACTGTTAGAGGTCATTGTGCTTGCTCAAAGTCTGACCTCTGAGAGAGTTAAATAGATGAGAAAAGATTCAGCGCTGACAAACCAGTTTGTTAAATGACTCTCAGTACAGAATAAGCACTTCCTGATACCTCTAATTTACAGTCCTTCTCTGGATATCACTGGCAAAAAGTAACATTCAGATCATCAAAACTTAACCAAGCAGTTTTGAAAAGCTTTTGTGTACGTCTCTAACCCCAAAGCATAGTTAAGGAAAGAGGGTTTGCCCATAAGCCTGAAAACCAGCAAATATGAAAAAAATATTAAAAGGATTTATATTTTAGAAGATTGTTATACTGCAAATGACTAGGAAGTATGACTAGAAATATAGCCTTGAACATCCCAAGTGATTGGGATACCTATAGCAGAAACAGTGGTATGGATTTTCTTTACCTCTCCTTTCCACAGAAATTACTTGCATTTCAAGTTTGCAGAAGATCCAATAGCTTCCTGAGTTTCAGATATGTGTATGGACTCTCATGCTCCCTGCAGAGATGCAGAACATGCTTTCCACACACAGCTTGCTCAGAAACCCAGTTGCAATTTTTCCAAATGAAGGGAAAAAAATCTAGAAATAGAGTCTCCACCCCCAGCTAATAGGGAGAAATCCTAATTCCATAGCTAAATCAATCTTTGCTATTTGGCTTTGAAAAAGAATGGAGACACAGTACACTTGGAAGTATAAATATACTGCAACACCTGCCCTGCCTCAATCTCTCCCACTTCTCATCCTTGGGGGTATTTTGCCTGCAAAAGGCTAAAAAAACACAATATGTACCAAACTGGCAGCACTGATCTCTAAACAACACAGTGATATGTGAGACTGTATCCCAGGAAAAAGCCTTAAAAGAACATATCTTAAAACATACAGACAGGCAGAATAAAAATAAAAACAGCAAGCTGCAAAAAAAATAGAGCAGCTGTTCCTGCTTTCTTAAATTCCACCACCTGTTTATGAGAGCAGGAACACAGCTCAGAGTCTCCATGAAGAGGTAAACATCACACTGTTGATGATTTCAGAAGAAACTAAAAAAGGAGTTTCTTACAGAGTACAAGGTTAGTACAAAAATAGGCAGAGATTCCCAAACACAGGAGGAGAATGGAAATGTCAAACAATGTGTTTTCAGAAGGAGATAAAAAAACTAAAAACTGTTCAAAATACTTGAAGTCAGTTGGCATTGTGCCACTGACTATAATTACAATTAAGACATAATCCAAACACATTTATTTTTAATACATCATTGCACTGAAATACATTCTAATCCAAAATCTAAATGGATTAGAAACAAATTGCACATTGTAGCTAGTATTAAATTATCCAGGATCAGAAGAGCTCAAAACAGCTATGTCACTAACGTATCACAAAAAGAGAAATAAAATAGTGCAGAGAGTTACTTCATATCTGTGTTCTTTTACACACAGAAAAATGAAATCAGTGCAATCAGTGGAAGTTTGCAAATTACGACCATTTGCGGTTGAGATGAAAACCCTACATCCTGTGTACAAAAGGAAAAACTGAAAAACATTTTTAACAGCTTGAGCTCATGTGTAATGTCAGCCACACACTGGACTCAAATATTTTGAAACACCTACAATGGCACACCAGCAAGATTTTTTAAAATAGAAAAACATTCCTCTGAAATTAGAATTCAGACCTCCATCTGGCACCAGTTATTAGGTGACTTCCTGGCAATCCAGTGATACAATATAAAAGAAACAAAACAAAACAAACCACACCAAACCCCATAACAAAAACGCAAATAAAAAAGCTGGGGGGATTAATTTTTTTCAATCAGACATACTGTTAGAGGTCACTGTGCTTTGCTCAAAGTCTAACATCTGGGAGATTGTAATAGGCAAGAAAAGATTCAGCACTGATTCAATGATACAGCATCATAACAGATTTTAGAGACCGAGCAGGGTCCATAAAGGTATTTTGCTCAGGACTCAAAGTAAGTAGCAATTGCTTTAACCACAAGGCAGACACAAGACACCTCTACTTCATTCATGATAACACAAGGCAGGTTTTGTTCAAACTATGCTGATAAGGGAAAACTTACCTTGCAGTTCTGCAACAGTCGAATGAGATGCTCAAAGCAGTTACTGTTAAGGAAAATTGCCTGCAGAACAGGCCTATCTGTGCAGTCTAACATGGCTGTGATGGTATCTATAAAATTAAAACAGAACTGGCATCAAAGAGAAAACATTTCCCAAATCCATCAAGCATTTTTTTCTGTGCATTCCATAATACACATCAGGAAAAAAATAGACAAATTATATACTCTGCAATTTTGATCAAGAATTATATTCATTTTAAGAACAAATCACTAGGCCTAAAGCTAAACATTTTGACACTGTAAAAATTACCATATAGCCTACTATATATGGAGAAAAATTCAGCTAATGAATATCTTTGATTGCTTCGGGGCTCTGTTTCAAGTCATTGCCAACTGTGAGTACATAAGCAGCATTACCTTTTTTTAAAGCACATGAACACTGCTTTCCTCAACAAGCAATTACTCTGCATTCTACAGCAGCCTTATACTGTAAGCATTCTCCATGGCCACAGTACTGTTCTTCAGTTTTCTTGGAAGTATGGGAAAAGAAACACCTTTATTTCCCATGCTGAACATCAAAATGGAAAAAACTCAAAGCCCTGAATTCGTACCCAAAAACTTATACAAAACTCTTTCAGACTATTACTTTTGGCCATTGTTTACAACAATGCCATTAGAAAATCAAACTATCACAAAACAGCACCACATGACTGTTTCATTACAGAATAATCTTATTCTGCAATTACTAAGGTTCTGGTAAGTGTCACTTGTTGCCTAGCAAAGTTTTTCTGTTTTACTGGTGATTTTCAGTCTATGAACCTTGACACTGTGGCTAAACAGTAGCAATCTGATATGGTTTCTTCTTGTTTTTTTATTAGTAAATGATTAAACACGAAATATCTAAGAAGAAATGTTAGAAATTTTTCAATTGCTTAGCCAAGTCAACATTTTTGCTTCAGAATTACTGTCAAGAAATATTGAAAGGAATTGCACAACTGGGTACTCACTCAGCATTTGGATCTGTAATGCTATGAATCTGCTCTCCCATTGCCTGCATCGCCTTGGATTAGGTAAGGCTGAATGGTCTGAATTAAGCAACTTGAAGTAGTTCTCCAATATTGTACTTGTCTCGACTTGGCGCTGGTCAGAACTGCTGGTTAGGAGGATATGGACAACTTCTGTCAGGCACTTCAGAGTCAGCTCTGCCTTCCTGCTCACTTCCTCAGCGTTTCTGTCATCCCAGTTGTCACAGTCTGCTAAAACACGCATCAAGACTTCCATGGTGGCAGGAGATACTGCTTGAAGAGCATTCCTCTGAAACCCATTAAGGCAAAAAAAATTATTACGAAAAATAAAGAGATTTAGAAGAATTTAAACCTCTTCAAATCAGCTGTGTCTACCTGAGTTATCTGAATTATGCAATATGCATTACTATATCTACTAATGCTATGTAGTTGTTAAATAACTAAGAAACATTCTACTTGGATTACATCGATAGCTACAGATGAAATGCATCCCATCTTGTTCACTTAAATAGGCTCTCTTTTTCAAAGGGAATGCTTATATAGAAAAGGAAATATAATTTAAATACGTGCTATAAAATTCTTATAAGGTAGCCTTGATAAACTGCTAATTTGAAGCAAACTTTCACCTGCACTTTCATGATACTTTAGAACATCTGAGAAGAACATACTAATAATTAGCAAATGTTTGTCCGGGCCCTGAGTGCATTTTCCTCACATTTCTTCCTGGGGGCCTGACTGCGTAGGCTCAGGGACAGACGCCCGGGCTTGTGGTGAGCTTTGAGAAACCCTGTCAGGAACTCCCTGCCCTCTGCAGCGAGCTGCATTCCAGCTTTGGCTCTCAACCCTTTCCCTGTTTGATCTACGCTGCAGCCATGGCCATGCCACGTCTTGAACCTGACCCACTGACCTGACTGCCCAGCTTGATCTCAGCCCTGCCTCATGGATGGGGCTGGCAACCACCGGCCTCTTGACTGACTCTAGTTACCACCAGTGGAGCTAACCCTTGCTCTGATGTGCTGACTAGACTTCCTGGCTTGACTTCAAGCTTTATCACTACAGTCTTGTCTAGTGGGCTGGGCTGGTTGATCCCGGTTCCTGCCACCACACCTGCTCCCATCACTGGCTGGGTACAGCGAGATCGCACCCTTTGCCGGTCAGGTCAACTGCTTCTAGCCATTCTGCTCAGACTCAGCTTGCCTGCCCTGATGGAGCAGAGCCTGGCTTTGCAGCTCCCCAGCAACCTTTAAAAATACTCTGTCTTCAAGATCATCAGATGTAGCAGCTGCTTGTGACCAGACTTAAGTAGGACATTACAGAAGTCAGGTGAGAAAGTGGATGTTAGCTTTGCTGCTGATGAATACCCTCTTTCCCTCACATTCTTTCGAAGATTTTAAACAGCTTCCAAACTGTAAAGGTCCCATGCCTCCTACTGAAAACTGCTTACTTCCATCACTGCAAGTAAGCTACATCAATTTCATGCACATGAATGCAAAACTTTCATCTTTGCAGGTGCAAATTCCTAATCCAGTTACTGTAATATTTCAAAGAAAAAATGTGGGTAAGTTCATACGAGCACGTAGTTGTTCTAAACAGCAAACTTCTACTGTTACTTGAAATCAGGACCCAGCTTTTAGCATTTAGGTATTATTGCACAGAATGATCCCAAAGTCCATAGGACAAAAAGAATTAATCATCGATAATAAATTCTTCTCATTCACAAGTTATGGAGTATTTAAGTCTTAAACAAGGAACACATATTTGGAGGTTTCAGCAACTGAGAAGTTTAGAGTATCCTTACCTGACCACCAGCCACTATAGCTCCAAAGAGATGTAGCAGGCAACATTTTAGGCTTTCCTTGAGATGTTCACTTTCTTGAAAGCATTCTGATTGAATAAAACGGAGATTTTCCTCAAAAAACCCCCACCAACAAATAAAATCATAAAAAACCCCTCCAGTATTCCCTGTTGTCATACAAATTTTAAAAAATGCAACTATATCATCTCCACTTTCTTTTACATAACTCAGACACAAACACACCAATTCCAGCACTATCAAAGTAACACAAGATGACCACATTTATCAGACATTCAGAGGGCCACACCTTCAGCTCGCACAAAACTTTCCATGCCAGCTGACAGAACTATGGACACACAACTTTTGCTCTTGATTCATAATGTGAAAATGAGCCCATTTTGTCCACAGTAATGAGAAATAGAAGGACATTCTAACACACAACCAGTTATCAAGCATGACGAAGATCAGAGAAATTTTGGCATGGAAAGTCTGATGCCATATGCAGTGCAGGTAGCTCAAAAAAAGCAGTCCCTGAGCTTGCTGACTTTAGGCATAGCGCCAGAGAATCCTGTGCAGATCTGTAAACTTTCTAGCAGTAATCTCTTTAAAGAGATCCTGCATCTCTTCTCTTGCCATATCTGATAGAAATTAGTCCCAAACAGCCTCAGGAACTCTTCTTAGCAATAGATATAACCTGGATATTGTTGTTACAGCAATAACACTAGACCTAATGTAGCTGGAAGTAACTACAAAGGATTATTTTTGGAAATAACTACTGTAAAACTTCCAATAACTTTATAAAATAAAACTAATAATTATTTGGGCTTGTAAAAACTAAAATTTTAAACAAACATTAAAACCCAAAAATGTAATATTTTCACATACATTAAAATAATAATAACAATATAACCTTTAAGACAAGTACCAATTATTGGCAAGTAAGATTTTTGACTACATACTGAATGTCTAAGCCTGTTTTAAAAGAAGATTGCAGAGCTATTCTTCAAATCCGTTCTCCAAAAGGAACAAAGCGTATACAATTACGCTGTTCATGAGCTGGTACTATCACTCCTTGACTCATAGCATCTGGATCTTTGCAGAACCTCAGACAAACTGAAAAGAGCAGTACCTAGCAGACTGTGAATAAATCATGAGGCTGGGTCGACTGAAACCATCCCCCCCAAATTAGCCCTGGCATGGCAGAATGCTTAAGACACATGCTCAAAAATTTCTTACTCTGTCCTTTCTGCCAGTTAGCCAACAAGCAGATGAGTATCTGCCTGCTAATTAGCACACTTTTAGCTCGGTCACATTAACACTGTATTTAAGAGACTTAGGAGGAACCACAGTGCAATGCACTGAATGGAGTGGAGAGAACCTACAGATGACATTCCAGAGCAGCAGCCTTTAGAGTGGGTTTCCAGTGCTCTGGCACGTATATAAGGGCATTTTACTGGCAGCAACAATTTGGGCTTTTTGGCAACTATCCTATTTTTCATATGCAGCAATGGAATCTCAAGGAACAGGAGCTGTGACTCAAACCTAGAAAAATCAAATTCATAAATGCTACCACTCCAGGAATAGAACCTTTTTTAAAAATTTGCAATTATAACCAAGTTAATGGATAGCTGCAAAAGGGGCTGATTTCACTCCACCCCCCACCCCTTCAGCTTATTCCTGCTGCTTCAATTCTCTAGGTGCTAGCACTTTGGTATGTTACAGTGACAAACTACCCGGGCATCCCACATTCCTGAGATTTAAGTACAGAACATAGACATGTAAGTCCTTTTCCACACAAATTATCTGTAATGGTAAGAACACATAAATTCCAAAGCAGCCATCATGATATTTAATGACTTAACCAGAGAGAAAATTGTTTCCCAAACTCAGGGCCAAGGAGCATTTGCTAGTTGAATGGCATGGAGTTTCATCTTTTCTAGCTGTTAAATCATATTAAAGAGACAGAAGTGCATGAACACTCTCCTAAGATTATTTTGCCATGAGAGTTATCAGCATAGTTACTACAGGAATCTCACCTGCAGTCACTATGCACCATAATAAATGGAAAAGATGGCGATTTACAGAACCAACCCTATTAAACCATTCTAGGCAGAGAAATAAAGTCTAGAAATAAAGGAAAAAGTTCTCAAAGATGAGCAGGAATGGCAAAATAGTGATGCTCAGAGCAAAGAACAAGTACAAAAAACAAGCAACCAAAGTAACCCACTTCATTCAGCCTCAGAAAGCAAGTAAGGCACTTTTACATTATCAGGCATGCTTAGGAGAAAGTTACTTGGACTCATTAAGTTCATTCCTCTAAAGAAGACTATTTTTAAAACAGGCTGTTAGTAATACTTACGGTAAAAGAAAGGGACAAACTCAACAGTGAGGGAAGCTGGTTTATACTTCTGTCTGCTCCTTTCAACTGTGCTAAGGAAACGTCTGCATTAAAAAACATACACCAAAGAAATTAGACATGATATCTTTGTTTATGACTTACTTATTCATTTATGACTTATAATATGAAATTATAATATGACATACTAGAAAACACTGCCAAAAATCAGGAGTTATCTTTTGCCTACAGGATGAAAAAGTATAGTGAAGTAGTATTTCATCCTGAAAATACGAATCACAGCTAATCCCATATTCAGACTGCACCTAGAAATACTTAACATTTTACAAAATTTTTTAGTTAAAAAAAGAAAAATAAAAAAGCCAGCAATCTTTTATTTAGTCCATTCTTACTGTAACTAAGCCACCAGCCAGACTGCCAAATTTCTTGACCAAGCAATTTTAAATGGGCACAAAACACTATTATGGGTTCATTAGGCTGGAGGGAACACACCATCAAATTAAAGGGATCTAACTCTACTGATAC
>VYZQ01043524.1:3104-16593 GCA_013400655.1 Mystacornis crossleyi
TTAAGGCACCTAAGTCTGTAGATTGTGTTCTAGTATATCTTTATTTTAGAAGTTTACCAATTTCTCACCTTGGAAGTTCATTATCTCTTACCCTTCTATTCAATTTCATAATTTCCTGTTTAGTGGGTTGTTTGAAATGCTTTCTGAAGTACAAATAAATTAGTTGGATATCCTATACTGACTGTTTAGCTGAAATATTACAACCATTATTACCCATTAAAAACCTTTATGTTGCGTTCAGCCTTCCTAGAGAGCACAGGGGGCTTCCTTGGGGGGGAAGGTGTTTCACTCCCCGTGCCCCTTTTAGGACTGCCCCTTTTAGGACTGCCCCTCCTGGCTGTGGCTGGCTTTCAGCTTCGTAACACAGCAGCGGCAAAGGAGGCAAGAAGGCTCCCAGGCATTAGGGCTTCAGGGTGTTTATTTGCATGGCTCTCAGATGGCAGAGAGAGAGCCACATGGGTGGCTGGACACCCATGGAAGCAGGGCCCAGCACAGCTGCTTTGTCCATGCAGAGAGCATATCACATGGCCTCAGGTTGGATTTTGTATGGGGATGAGAGGGGCGGAGAAAGGACATGGACCAATAGTCCCAAGGCACAGGGGCGGTACAGGGGTGGGACCAGGGTACAGAACGAAGCGGGAGAACCCGAGGGAGTGGCCAGGAATAGGGGCGGAAGGGGGGGAAGACCACATGGGGAGGGGCAGGGAATTCAGCAAAGAGGGAGTGGGAAAACAGATCTCCACACCCATATGATTTTAAAAAGGTGATTTACAATCCTCACTCCAATTACATTTTCAGGGTTTCTGTTCAGATTCATTCTGTTCATTTTGATGGTACATTAGAGGTTGTTACAGAATTAATCCTTCAAATTTATCACTATTTTTTGTAAAAAAGCTGCTCAGCTATTTAACTTAGACTGGTTTGTGTTGGAAGGGACCTTGGAAGGTCAGCTAGTTCCAGTCTCAGCTAGGGACATATTCAACCAGATCAGGTTGCTCATAGCCCCGTCCAACCCAACTTTGAATGTTTCCAAGGTGGGTCATGTGCAACCTCTCTAGCCATCTTGCTCCAGTGTTTCACCACCCTCTCCCTTTAAAAATTCTTCTGTATTTCTAGTCTGAATAGACCCTCTCTTAGTTTAAAACCATTACCCATTGTCCAGTTGCTACAGAACCTATTAAAAAGTCTGTTCACAATGTTCTTATAAGCCCCCTTTAAGTATTGAAAGGCTGCAATGAGGTCTCCTGGCATCTTCTCTTCTCCAGGATGAACCACCCCAGCTCTTTCAGCCTGTCAGCATAGGACAGGTGCTCTAGGCCTCTGGTCATCTTTGCGTCCTTACTCTGGACTCACTCCAACAGGTCCACATCTTTCTTGGGCTGAGGACCCCAGAACTAGACTCAACACTCCAGATGGGGTCTCGTGAAAATGGAATTGAGGGGAAGAATCATCTCCCTTGACCTACTGGCCACGCTACTTTTGGTACACCCCAGGATATGATTTCCTACAAGAGCACATTGCTAAGTCACGTCCGGATTTTCATCCACCTTAAGTCGTTCTCAGGGCTGCTCTCAATACATTCTCTGCCCAAACTGTATTTGTGCTTGGAATTACCCTGACCCAGATGCAGGATCTTGAAGTTAAACTTATTGAATCCCATGAGACTCCCATGGGCCCACTTCTTAAGCTTGTCCAAGTCCCTCTGTGTGGCATCCTGTCTCTCAGTCAAGTCAATCAAACCACTCATTTTGGTGTAATCTGAAAATTTGCTAAGGATACATTTGATTCTACTGACTATGTCAGTGATGACATTAAATAGTATTGGTCCCACTACAGGTCTCCGAAGGGCACTACTCATAACTGATCTCCATCCAGACACTAAGCTGTTGACCACAACTCTATGGATGTGACCATCCAGTTTAGTTTCTTAACTGCCTCTTTGTGTGCTTCTGTATTAAGTGGGTCCTAGGCTTTATGTGAAAAGATTAGCCTCCATCCTAGGTATCACTTTCAACAAAGTGAATCATGATATAAAATCGTTATTTCCCTTCATGCTGTTTCCTTCTTTTTTTATTTTTTTCTGTTTTTTTCAGATTCAAATCTTTTCCCCAAGGTTTTTTTATGATTCTCAAATTCATCATGCATTTCTAATTCTAGTACTTCTCCAAAAGGATTATGGATTGCCCTTACCTGATGCTGACATTGCTGCTGCCCCTGGGCTAGAGTGAATCATCTGGGAAGAATAAAACCAAAACTTATCACAAAAAAAAACTTAGTACTTAATTTAACTTTGAAAAATCATTGACTGATTTAGAAGGAAAAGAACCCTTCTGACTGGAAAGATGCCCAAGCCTGGGCACCTAATTTTCTGTAGGTCAAAAACTGTGGGTCATGTAAACATATAGTGTGCTGGTCAGACCTTGAGTAAGCATGCAAAAATGTGCATGTTTCCCTGCAGAGTCTTCATCAAGATAACACCTAAAAATAATTGGACAGCTTTGGGTTGTTAATAGGTACAGAGTGAACAAACAGATGGGGATACCAAGGCAAGGATATTTCTAGTGGGTTTCCAACTGAATTGTGTAACATGTTCCTTTGGGCCAAGCAAAGCTAGAATTACTTTAGAGCTTTCACTTCTGCTATTCTGTCAATATTGGCTTGTATGGCTTCTAGTACTGCCTTTCAAATTTCCTGTAATGTTGTTGCCTGTCATAATTAACACTGCTTTCTTTACAATTTAATATGGTCCTTCTGCTTCTCCTTGAAGAAAAGAGGTTCAGTTTTCATAAACTGTCACATTGACAGATTGGGGCTGTGAGAGCTGTGTATCTGAACATTCAAATGCTTTAGCCCTTCTAAACCTTACAGGTTTTTGACATTGTGCTAATCGATAGAGTTAATTTTTTTCATAGAAGTTGATATGAGGCTGTGTTTTGGATTTGTGGTGAAAATAGAGTTGCTTTTGTCATAATTAAGCAATGCTGTCACAGCATTAAGGCCTTTTCGTCTTACCTCAGCCTACCATTGGGGAAGATGTGAGTGCACAAGAGGTTGGGAGGGGACGCAGCTGGAACAGCTGACCCCATCTGACCCAAGGGATATGCCGCAATATACGGTGTCATGTTCAGCATATAGAGTGGGGCAAGACGGAGGAAGGAAGGCAGGGGGAGGAGATGTTCAGAGTGATGATGGTTGTCTTGCCAAGTCACTGTTACGCATGATGGAGATCTGCTCTCCTGGGGATGGCTGAACACCTGCCTGTAAATGGGAAGACACAAGCGAATTCATTGCTTTGCAGTTTTTGTTTGCTGTACTTAAACTGTCGTTATCTCAACTCATAGTTTTTCTCCATTTTACCATTCTGATTCTATTCTCCATCCCACCAGGGGATGGCAAGTGGCTGTATAGGGTTTAGTTGCCTGCTGGGTTTAAACCATGNAGAGGGCGAATGCAGCCTCTCTGTTGGGGGCAGGATGGCAGCAAGTGTGCCTTGTTACTCCCCTATGGGTGTCCACAGGCTTCCCTGCAAGCAGCTGGTGCAGGCCCAGTATGACATTTTTGAAATAACCACAGTTAATATTTGACATCCCTGTTGGTCTTACCAATTGAAAGGCTAAAGGATAAGTAAACTGTGGTGAAAGATATTGGCTCTCATATTTTGTGACCACTGGGGTCAACTCAAACAACAATTGTTAAGGGGAAATACTTCCATTACAGCAACTGGCAGCACATGCACCATGTGGACTAAGTACTGCATTCTCTATTCAGTAACACTGTACAGGGTGCCCGGCAGCAGCAGGGGCTCCGTGAGGGGAGGCCGGGCTGCCCCAGCCGGGCACAGCCGGTTCCAGCCGGATCCAACCACCCACCGCAGGGCGGGCTGAGCCCGCGGCCGGGGCAGGGGCACCTCGGGAGAACAAATTCAAGAAAGGGCAAAACACCATGCAGAGGATTCTGAGGAAAAAGTAGATAAGAGAAACAACCCTGTGATCACCAAGGTGAGAACAGAGGAAGAGTGAGACACTGCTCCAGGCCCCGGAGAAGAGATTCCCCTGCAGCCTCCAGAGAGGACCACGGTGGAGCAGGTATTCACATCAGAGTTGTGTTGGTTTTGTCAGATATAGGGTTAATTTTCTTCCCAGTGACTGGTATGTGGCTGTGTTTTGGATTTGTGCTGAACACAAGGTTGATAATATAGAGATGTTTTTGTTATTGCTGAGCAGGGCTTGCACAGAGCCAAGGCCTTTTCTGCTTTTTATACTGCCATGCTGGTGAGGAGGCCCCTGATGAGGCCCTGCTCTCCTAGAGATGGCTGAACACCAGCCTGTTCTTAGGAAGCAGTGAATTAATTCCTGGTTTTGCTTTGCTTGCACACCTGGCTTTTTCTTTCCCTATTAAATTGTCTTTATCTCAACCCATGAGTTTTCTAGATGTTACTCTTCTGATTCTCTCTCCAATACTGGTGGGCCGTGGGGAGTGAGTCTGGCTGCGTAGTACTTGGTTGCTGGATGGTGTGAAACCATGACAATAGCCCATGGAGAACCCCCACACTGGGCCAGGTGGATATTTTCCAAAGGAACTGCAGCTCACACAGAGGCCATGATGGAGCAGGTTTATACTGTAAGACTGCAGCCATGGTGCGGAGGACCCACATTGCACCACTGAGTCTGGGGAGGAATTAGAGGAGTTGGAAATGAAGAGCTGAAGTTGATCCTGGGAAGAAGGGGTGGATAGAGAGAAGGTATTTTATCTTTTGTCCTTTTTCTTTTCTCACTACCTACAATTTTTTAATCGAAAAGAAATTAAATTGAGTTTTCTTCAAGTTAAATCTGTTTTGCCCATGATGGCTAAAGGCACCTTATCTCGTAACCTTTATCTCAACATATCTTTTCCATCTTATTTTCCCACTCATCCTTTTGAGGAGAGGGAGTGAGAGAGCAGCTGAGTAGGCAGGCATGTTCACCAGGCAGCCAAGTTCAACCCACCACAGACAGATCACATGAACACTAAATTAACTAATTTCTATTTTAAATAAATATATTACCTAATTTTTAATTGAAGCATTTTTCAGTTCTTAAAAGTCAACATTCTTGAGTCAGATTTAGCATTGAAGTAGAATTCTTGAGTTAGCATCAGAAAAATTGCATCCTTATTTATGGAGAGGGTTTTTCTAGTCTGGCAGCTTTGAATGTCATGCAGGTGCCTTTTCAAGCCAATATATGCTGTTCCTTTTTAGGAACTATGTCCAGGACATTGTCTGTTCTACTTGAGGTCAACCATATTCTTATGACCAGGATATCTCTGTTTAAATGCCAACAAGACTTTTCATTTGAATTTACTTAGCTCTCTTCTCTGGTGAGGAGGTCTTCCAGAACTTTACAGTTACTTTATAAAATCCAACAGATTTCTTATGCTTTTAAGCATATATTATGAGTGCACTTGAGTTAGAAGGCGGGCTATTTTAAACAGTAGTTTCTCATCAACACACTTTCTGATAAGCGAAAATTCTGAGAGTGCAAATTCTCTGAGTACCCTCCTCTTCCATATATTTCTCCATCAGTTCTCAGAGCCAACTGGCCAAGCCAGTGGCTTCATTTTGGAGAATGTGACATCAGTTGATTAAAAACAAAGTGGCCAACTTGTGAAAGTACCTTCAGGTGAATGCTCATCTATTTCATCTGTGACTCAACACTCCAAAATCTGTACAGTGAAGGTATGCCTTCATGAACAAATAAATTAAATTGATTATGTTCAGTCAAATACCAGCTTCTAAATAGATCTCTCCTAAAACAAATTTATTTTTTATGCTTATGTTTCTATGAAATGCTTCCTCATAACTGAAACAAGACAGATTGCTTCTGGGCTGATACTATATCTGCTGCCAGGAGTCTATGAGATCCCATAGAAAATAGAAGAAATTACTACAGTTTTAATAAAACCACGCAGACAAACAGACCATAGCATTGCAGTGGGAAGATATTGTAATGCTCACATCATTGTTTTTCTGCACTCTGCTGTCCCCAAGGAAAGTACGTACTGGAATGAACGTCATTGGTACAGATGCTCAGCAGCTACTTCCAGATATAGTTAAGAATAGACTGTTCTGCAGTACTTTTTCATTTTTTAAATGAATTACCAGGTGTATTTTTGATATAAGAATATTTTCTTATATAGTCTTCTATTTTGTAAGACTGTTTTCTTACAATTCTATTTTATTTGGAAAAGCTGTCCAAATTGCTTTTTCTTTACCCTTTTTATGCTAAGTTTTTACAACTTCTGTGTATTTGATATCATTCTTTTGCGATTAATTCTGTGGATTTGTAATAACTTATTATGTTTTTTATCCTTCTACTTAAAAAAAAAACAACAAACAAACAAACAAAAAAACACGAAAAAAAGGGAGTTTATTCCCTGAATATAAATATTTACTCTGAAAATACATGGTGAATATTTGCCATTATACCATGTGTTATGCTTGATTTATTCAATTGTTCCCGTGGTTTTTTCTCACCACTGCCAAGCTTTTTCTATTCCAAATTTACATCTTTGTTAATATTGCCATTTCCCTCTCTCCATCTAATTTTTAAAATCCATTGGGGAAGGTATTTTTCTATTTGCTGACTTTGAGACTAATATTAAATTAATGATTAATCCCAACTTTTTTATATATTTTGAAATAATTCATTACTTACCTAGAAAAATATGTGAAGAATTCTTTACAGCATAACTAACGCTCTCCTGCTGGAAGAATAGTAAGAAATAAGTAGCTCCCATACTGCCAGTGAAATGGTGAGTGTTTAAGAGTAGGCCATTTTACTGACAGACAGGAAAATACTGATTTGGCTCTAGTGTTGTGACCAGCTGATTTCTGTGCTATTTTAAGGGAAATATTGATGTGAAAATTTTAATTATAGATTCTATAATCTGTAGCCACAACCTCTAAAAATTACATAGGGCTGCTTTAATTCCGGTTTTCCTGCGATACATATTTAGTGGCAAATCCTGTTACAGCACATCTTGGCTGGACTTTGTTTAGAGTTACCTCTTCCAGGTTATGATTGGTCATGTATTTCAGTCGCCTTTTTTAGTCACTTCTGAAACTGGTTCTGTGTCTTTGGGTTTAGAGAAAGCATGATAGCACATTCTTTCTGAATAATTATGTCGGTATTTTAGTAAGCTTTTTTAGTTCTATCTCTGTGTATCTTTATAGCTTATCCTTGGTCACATCTAGATGAAGTTCACCCATGCTACATTTAGCATATTCATCTGTATGAAGACAGCTATTTCCTTGAATAAACTGACCAGACTTTCTGAAAGTGACAACAGATTAAAAATATTGTGAACAGTGTTTTCACTAACAGAGGACTTGAAGTTATTTTGTTAGAAATTACTGGTACTTAAAAAGATAGGCTGCAGTCATTTCCCACTGGATTTGTTTCCGTAGCAATGGGAAGGTTATGATATTAGCAGCTCTGTGGATATTTCAGATTTGGGGTTTCATCAAATTCCTAAAAACACCTTTTGGAACTAAGTGTTTATATTCTGCTGGGATTATTCTAACTATGCATAGCAACACAACCTATGATCATTTTTCTTTGAAGACTGTGATACAGGAGTGAGATTTATCTTAACCATCTTAGAAAGTTAAAATTTAAATTAATTTAAAATTTACTCTCCAAATCTAAAATAATAATATTAAACTCCTTTTATATTCAGTAGAAAAGAACCACCACTTCCAGAGAAGTTCATGTTCTCATGAATAAACATGTTAAGTTGCATAGGATTAATTTTATTCAAGATTCAGGTCTTGTTTTCAGTGCTAAGTTACTCTGGGGTGTTTGTGTTGCCTCTGATCTGACATCTGGACACACAAGGGCTTCTGTAGCTTGAGGTAAGTGATAGATTGCACTGGAGACAAGTGTATGGTTTGGTGTGGCTTCAACATCATTTTGATATGTGATTACTCTCATTTAACCTAAGCTCAAGAGAAGTCGACCTGTCCATAGATAACTTCAGTCACACATTGTGGAGAAAAAAATCCTAGGAACATAATTAACTCTGATCATTAATTTTCTTTAATGGGAAGACAGACTTTGATCTGCACCTCCGATCCGCTCATGCACTTTACAAGGCAATCAAAATATTTTGGCAGCCTAACTGTAGGCTTCAGTGCAAAACAGTGATTTGGGAGTCATGAGAAGATGCTAAGTTACCATCTGATGATCTACACACGGACATGATCTGAGCCCCACTGGCATATAGCAATGAGCCCCAGCCTGAGCTATTCCCAGTTTCAGACCAGTGCCTTATTCAACATTGCATGCTCCCTGTTCATGAGAGGGACTTGTTCAAAACCCCATGCATATCGACACACTGTAATGAGATGAGAGTTTGAGACTGGGGAAATTGTGGGCTTTGAGTAAAAAACAACAGGTGTTACTACTTTGAATAAATTCATATAGTGTCACTAAATCTGTGAGTTTTGGATGTGTTTTTTTCCTTCCATTTAGGAGCATAGGCAAGAGTGCCTTGAGCATTCACTGGGTGCTTTTACAGAGTTTCCTTCAGTCCAAATCATACGGAAGAGAGCTTGTATTCCTTGTGCTGAAATTCCCTCTGGGTTTTCTGTATATTCTGTAAAAATGCTAACCTTTCACATCCAAGGATAACATTTCTGCAGTATTTTCCCACAGAATTCAATCAGTAAATAAGTTCCATCTTTGTGATTCGTTATGCTGAAACTGAGTTGTAAGCCATTAAAAGCTTTTTTAGCAACTCAGTTTCTTTAAAGAATCTCACAGTCTGATACACTGCATTAGACTCTTACCATATGTTTTGTTTGTTTGTTTGGGGTTTTTTAAGAGATGTATAAGGTTCTCCAACTTCATTCTCCAAGGTGGAGAAAGCTTCCTCATTAGCACTATCAAGTGCAATGTTAAAGCCCTGGCCACAGCCCCACATTTAAACTAGGGTTGTTTCTTTAACTGTTTCTGGTTATCTCCATATATGGGCAGTGGTTTTTCTGTGATGTGAACACCAACACATGGAGTTAACCATGAGCTGTCGTTCTCCATTTATAGACAATTACCCAAATACACTGTTATTATGTTTTAAACTAATAACTCTTTTCAAATCCTGCTACAGGTTCTTGTATCTTTTCCACATAAGCATGTTTTGCTTAGTTGTTTTTTGTACACAGTTCTAAGAAGCTTCTGAGGAGTCTGCTAATGTTCCTTCCTTCCAAGGACTTTGATGTTCCATTTTTAAACAGCTTAATTTCCCACAAAGTTTTGCAGAGGTGTACTGCAAAAGCGTGTATCACATTATTCAAACAACCCACTTGTGTCTGAATAAAGGGAATCTTTCTCTAATACATCAGTTTCAGAACATACAGAAACTGTTTGGATAAGATTAAAAACTGGGCACTTCCAAGGAAAGCTATGAGTATGATCACTGAATTGAAAAATGTATCTCCTAGAAAAAGAATTTTAAAATTTTGCTGGTTATCTTACTAAAGGCAATGATACAGTATAACTTTCCCTCAGACATTTCAGAATGGCTATACAAGTAGTAGAATTGTTGTGGTAGAAGGCATTCCAGTATAACATGGAGAAATGGCAAAAACACCAGAAATGACTCCCAAAGCTACATGAATTCAACCTATAGTAGAAATAACCAATCAAACATAGAATTTGGATAAGAATTAACCCGGTTTCTTTTCTCTGGTAATATTCAGACCTTCTTTTTCTTGACACATAGGCTGAGAAAGCTTTCTGTGTTTTCTTCCTTCTCTGAAGGATTTTTGTCAAATAGAAAGTTTGTCAAATAGAAAGAATAGTTCTATGTTTTTTCAACCTACTTCTTTCTTTGGTTGGTTTTGGAGGTGGCGTTTTTATTCAGTTTTAAATTTTTGGCCTTGCCCCTGATGACACAGCAAGTTTTTGACAGTAATTTTTCCAGAATACATCAAGTGACTCTCATTCTTTGTTGTGAATATTAAAATTTGATTAAATGAAAATCTAAAATTTGTTCTAAACAAACAAAACAGTTTTGGGGCTGTGAAGATTTTTTTCTTCTGTATCCTGCTAAAGTCTATACAGAGGGCAACATATGCCATCTATTTATATACACTTTGTTTGTTTGGAAAATTTGTACTTCACAGCTGTGAGCAGCCAGCTTGTCATAGTACAGAACTTAGTGTGAACCTCAGTAGTGGAATGGAGGGGCAGAAAAATGGCTCATAAGCACCCTGATATTGAGATTGACAGGTTGTCATTCCCATTTCACCTTCTCTATCTGTAGATAAGGGAAGCAACAAAGAGTCCACTTGAGTGCCAGATCATTGGATTGCATTTTTGTGTCTCAGTTGCACTGCAAAATTCATGCTTCTTTTTAGTTTGAAAGCTAAATTGAGCAGGAAATGAAATAGATGACTGCCAGGACATTCAATTGTTCATACCATGGACTGGAACAGCTAGAATGACAGAAGGGAATTCCAGCAACTCAACTGTTTAATTGCACAACTGGGACCCATTTGGCAACCAGTCTTAATCACTGCCCTTAGTCTCCCAGTCACACCAAGGAACTGCTCAGTTCACAGTCTAATTCCTATAACTCACATTCAGCAGCCCATCCTACTTTAGGGTTTTCTTCCACCTGGCTATATAATCTTACAATATTTCTGAAAAGTCCCCTTATGTGAAAGTGCTACCCAACATAAATCCCATCAGATCACCAGTTATGTTCCTTCTGATAAATCAAGACTCTGTGATAATGAAAAGTCTGCTAATTTCTTGTGCAAATGATTCCCAGGTTTGTGTTCCACTACCCAACACGCAGGGTTTTATTCTTTCTAATCCACTGAGATATGAACACAAAAAAAGGGATGCACTTTCTGCACTACCCAAATGCCAGAGACAAATACCTTCCCCCCCAAAAAAAACCCATCAACCAAACTAAACCCACAAATCCCCAAGAAATCTTGGTACAGCAGGATTTGGCTGAAGCAGAAGCAAAGGGAAAAGGAAGGCTAGTTAAAACTTACAGAGGGAATCTGAAAGTGGAGTGAGCTGTTTGGGCATCCCTGTTGTGGCAAAACAAAAGGAAATTTCAAAAAGAAAAGACGGAATCATGTTACTGGGAAATGAGAAGGAGGATAAGCAAGGAAAGTTTCCACAGACAAATAATTGTAAGCAATACATTAATGAAAGTATCAAGCCCTCTAAAGAATAATAGAAGGCAAGGGGGGGAAATGGTCAATAAATAGGAAGGGCAAAAAGAAATGGTTATGGAGAAATGTAGAGAGAAATGAGGCAGCATATTTCAGTTTTCCATATTATATGTATTCCTGTCACTTTGAATAACTGGGAGACAAATGTAAATTTTAATGACTGAATAGACTGAGTAAAACTAGACCGAAAGTGTGCTTAAAACAAGAATTAACTCTGATAAATGCAGGAAATACTGTAAACGTGTCAATGGCTCTTTTCTATATTGTTTATTTTCTACAAAAAGAAGTTTAGACAGGCAAATAAGTCATGGATAATTATTGTCATTTTGAGGCTGTTACCTGAAATGAAATCCACCTGCAAGCTACACCTGGTCAAATAGCTCTTTCTTAATAATATTTGTTCAAAGGTTAGTTTCCTGTAGCAGATGAAGTTGTGATGAGCTATTCGGAACCTTTTTATTTCCAAGGGCTTTTTCAATGTCCTCAACAAACACTTCACAGCTTTCTGTTTGCCACTGGATACCCATGCTGTGTGAACAAGCATCAAAATAACTTTGACATATATGAAGATATTATTTGTAGATGTGACCTAACCCACCTAATATAAGCAGGTTATTCGTGCCTGTTTTAAAGTACTGAGGGAACCAGTCCTGTCATCTGGCAGTCACAGATGAAGGGCTTTGGGAGTCTCCAGAGGGCTGTACTGGACACTGTAGTTTGGTCACCACGGGTCCATCAATAAAGATGGGATTTTCATGAGGTATTGGCAGCTTTAGGTGCCTAAATCCCATTCACTTGGTGTTGTTATTCAAATAAAACCACATATATAAAAAACCCCACAGATTTTATATTTGGATGTTTCCACTCTGTTCTTTTTGAGATTTACTCATTATAGATTACATGGTTTCTGATGACTAAGACTTTAAGATAATCTCTAAGATATTCTTTTCTAAAATTAATTTTGGGGGGGATGTGATTACAAATGAAATGTATGGGGTTTTAATTTCACAATTCTCACAAAATAATGGATTTCCTAACTTAAAGTATAGGTCTTTTTAAGCTTGTTGGGGTAAAATATGTAAAAACTGCATAGATGCAATTATTTTGGGGGGATACAGATGGATATTATAATAAATGAGAATTTCTTGCTTATTTTAACTGCTTATAAATAATCTCTGGGGAATATATCTCCTTTGTGTTAAAAGGCAAAAATATGACGTGGAAGAAATGGAAAAGTTTATAACAAGCAAACTTTCTAAGTCTTTTTTCACTCAAATAAAGGATACAAGAATCCAAGAACAAACTTAAAACCCCCTAGGAGCCTAACACAGATACATGTTTCATTTGTAGGTCTTCTGCATTGCCGAAAATTTGGAGTAGGTGTAAGACACATAGACAAAAAGAATTTTATATTCATTTGGAATCTTGATTTAGATCAGCATGGTTACACATGAACAATTGAACTCTTCTTTCATCAGCCAAAANAAAGTATACAAGAAGCCAAGAACAAACTTAAACCCCCCTAGGAGTCTAACACAGATACATGTTTCATTTGTAGGTCTTCTGCATTGCCGAAAATTTGGAGTAGGTGTAAGACAAATAGACAAAAAGAATTTTATATTCATTTGGAATCTTGATTTAGATCAGCATGGTTACACATGAACAATTGAACTCTTCTTTCATCAGCCAAAAGGTTTCTGAATTTCATGTAGTGACCCTCAGCCCACGGTCAGGACTGTTTAGGCCAGCTGAAGATATAAGTTGATGGCACCATCTCTCATGGTGCACCATAACAAAGCTGTGCAAAAAATTGGAGAAGATTCTCCCCTGCTGCTCTGCTCTGGTGAGACCCCACCTACAGTGCTGCATCCAGATCTGGGTCTCCCAGCACAAGAAGGACATGGACTTTTTGGACTGAGTCCAGAGGAGGGCACCGAGATGATCAAAGGGATGGAGCATCTCTGCTATGAGGAAAGGCTGAGAGAATTGCAATTTTTCAGCCTGGAAAAGAGAAGACTTCAGGGTGATCTAATGGTGACATTCCAGTACCTAAAGTGAACCTACAAGAAAGCTGGAGAGGGACTATACAAGGACATGTAGAGACATGAAAAGAGGAAACAGCTTCAAAGTGAAAGAGAGTAGGGCGGGTGGTGAGGTACTGAAACAGGTTGCCCAGAGAAGCTGTGGATGCCTTGGAGGTGGTCAAAGCCAGGCTGGATGGGGCTCTGAGCAACCTGGTCTAGTGAAAGATGTCCCTGC
>VYZQ01043524.1:31217-42790 GCA_013400655.1 Mystacornis crossleyi
TCTTTTTATTATCTAACCTGAACTTTCCCTCTTTCAATTTGAAGCCATTCCCCCTTGTCCTACCACTGCAGGTCCTTGTAAATAGTCCCTTTCCAGCTCTCCTGTAGGTTCATTACAGGTATGGGTATGGGAAGGTGCTCTAAGGTCTGCCCAAAGCCTTCCTCTTCTCCAGACTAAACAACCCCAGTTATCTCAGCCTGTCATCATAGGAGAGGTGCTTCATCCCTCAAAGCATCTTCATGACTTTCCTCTGCACTCACTCCAACAGGTCATGTCCTTATCTCTTGTACCATTGTTCACTTTTACCAAGAAAAGCAGAGATCAGAGGTAATAACAATGTTGTTTCTTCTCCTTACTCCAAGTTAGCAGAAGTTTTTCAATGGTTCTGATTGCTCATATTAATCATAAATAGCAATACAAAGTTAACCTTTAAGTTTGCAACTGATTCAAATGATTTTGACTGTATTAATTATCAGGAATTCCTAATCAGCTTTTGGTGATCCTATATGCTGCCCTGTATTTGAGTAAGAGAAGATTAATATCTAACTAGGATCTTTTTTTTTTTAAGAAAGACAATGCAATTATGACAAACTATTTCATTGTCACAAACAACTGACCATTTTCTTGTAAAGAAGTGAATCACTTGGAAAATGTTTCAGACCTAACACCTTCCTAATACTTATATTGTGTGACAGTTCTCTGTGATTTCTAAAATTCTTCACACGAGCTTTTGGATTTAAGGAGGAGTGAGGAATGGGACAAATTATTTTGTTGAGGTAATGTAAGAGAAAAAAAAATCTGATTAAGTCTCTTGTACTGTGCATTTGTGTTTTGTGTTTTCTGTTATATACAGAGATTTTGCAAACCTTCACTTGGGCTTTGGATAAAGAAAGTAATATGTCACTAGAAGATTAAATATAGCACAAAAAGATTCAAACATTGCTTTTACTTCCATTGAAAAAAATCATTTGTTAAGTCTGAAGTATTTTTGAAAAATAATTAAGCTGTTTAACTGGTTTTGGTTGGGCGTGTTTCTTGCTCCAAATAAATTAGAAAAGAATAAATAGTTAACCCGTACCAGAACTTCAAGGTTTCTTGCAGTTAGGTGGCTTGCTTGAACTATGGGAGAAAAAAATCCAGATTGTATAGAATAAGGACCTAAATAATCTGGGTGCCCTGAAATCATGTTTTTTGAGAAATACAACTTTTCAGTTTTGGGTTTGGGTGTTGTTTTTTTGTTTTGTTTTGTTTTGTTTTGTTTTGTTTTTGTTTTTGTTTTTGTTTTTTTTAAATCCTGCTTTCCTTCTGTATCAGAAAGAATACACTGCCAAATCCCTGCCATTTTGGAGGATCAGGGCTGTTTCCCAGCTTTTCTAGCAGCCTGATCTCTCATCACAGTAACTGAAACCACATTAATCTCAAAAGTACATGTCTGGCTCTAAAGACTCTCCGTAAAGTATCTTCCCCAAAAACCTCTAATGGCTTCCCAGCCCCTAAAAATTTGGATCTTGGCACTGCTGTTTCTGAGGCCTATCAGCTGGATACTGACCCAAAAGAGAAGTCTCAAACACAATCCTCTACCCAGAGACAGGAAACAGAGCAGTTCATGCTCCACGGTAATTTTTCTTTTTCTAAGCATTCCATGTAGTGGCAGGTGTTGTCTATTTTATTTTACATGCCAGAAAAGCACCAGGGAGTTACAGTTGGACTTGCAATGCTACCAAGATGTCTGAAGTCTGCGCACCTCTAGAACAAAGAAATAAGTCTCATCTGTTTTGTCTTACCAGCTCCTTCTAACACATCACCGTCTGATAAAAATTGTTTGTCAAATGTTGTACATGTAGGTAGCATGAGCTCTATATGTTTAGTTATTTCTTTTTTTATCTCATAGCTTATAGGCAGGCTTAAACATATTTCTTAAACATGTTTTATTACAACTTTTGAAATTTAAATGCTGTGAAATCTGTCTGCTGTTCTGACAGTCTGTAAACTTTTAAAAGGTATCAGTTGTTACATAATGGCTTAAAACAACCTTGAGACTTTTTATCGCACCAGTAAAAGCATTTCCAACCTGACAACAAAGAAATTCTTTGGACAAAACTCCCTTTTTTTTGCCTGTATCTATTACGCCTCCCAAAAATTCATTTAAGCATTTGTTCCTCCTCATTTGCTTAAAATGGCTTCTCTTCCAGGAGACCAAGAAAAAAGTTACATACCAAAGTAATTGAAGTCTGAATGTTCTTTGTTTGTTACTTCCACTCTGGAGCCCAATCTCTAGCCAAGTCAAGACTAGACTGCTTCATGCTGCTGAATTTAGTGCATCCTGATTATTCCAATCTGAGTAATTAGCTGCAGTAATCATCAGCCCTTACAGATCCATTAAAATGGTATAAATCTGGAATAAATCTCTATCAGTTTAAAAAGTCTGGGCCTGAAGTTACAAAAGATCAAAATAAAGTTCATCATTTTATGCATTTTTCATGTTTACTTTGTTTCCCATCTCATCAGTGTTGAACTGTGTTAATGCTGATGTAAAAAATCCGACATCCCCTGATATATATTTCTGATAAATACAGATTTACACTCTGTATGTGTCTGTGTGTGTGTGCAGTTATTTCCTTGGTTTTTGAAAGGCTGGGATTGTTAGATTTGGTATGAATTTATTTTTCTTCTGCAATACATATTATTTTGGACACATATTTTAGAATTGAAAATCCTTACAAAAGGGAATCAAGCACATACTAATAAAAGCAAAAATATTCAGGAAAATAGAAAGGAGAAATCCACTTTAAGCCATGGCAAAATTTTCTTTTTGGTTTTGATATATGTTTGGTTTCAGGACTGACTTCATAGAAAAGACTGAATACTCTAAGTCTTCTTCTTATGTCTCTCCATTGACCCTAATTGTGAGTGAATGAGCCCCAGGGACAGTGGGAGTAACAATTCCAGTTAGGGGAGAGGGAACAGAAAAAGCAAAACTGTTTCCAAGGTATTGAAAAATTCTGAGCCTGAGGCTCGCTCACATACATTCTCAAAAGAAAGGGGATCCCACAGCGAATCACCCAGATTCTCACAGTACTAAGGAATATAGAAATAGAACCAGGGAATACCTGGGGAAGAATCCAATTTTCAACGTAAAATATTGGTTTGAATCAGCTATAGTGGTTGTTTTGAATAATTCATTTAGTTTTGACCAGCATGTGGATTCTGTTGCAGAAACGTCATTGTTCCTTTTTATACATGTGGATTAAAGCACAGTTTTATTTCTGCTGCTGCAGGTAGTTTGCGCTCTGTGGCCTTGGGTGGCGCTGTGCATGTGCTGGGGGTGGCAGTCAGTCTGTCTCAGTGCTGTACTTCCGTACAAGCAGCTCAGTCATGCTGCTGCAATATTGTTAGACCACCTCCAAATGCCTCTTCATGGGGAGAAGAGGTTACCACACCAGATGTGCATCCAGAGCAAGCAGCAGCTGATTGTGACACCAAGGAGTAAAGGCAGGGTTGTGGGAACGTGAAGGATGCACCACCTCAGACATCAGTTGAACACATACTTCCAGAGTGGCAGCTGCAGCCAGAGCCTGGCTATGGATTTGCCCTTCATCATGAGTGCACAGCCCAATAAGCAGTGAACACGTGCAAGTTCTGGTTTCATTTCTGCTCCCTCTCCCCTTACTCCTGTGGGAGGGCAGAAAGGAAATAGAGGAGAAGGAGGCAAAAGCCACAACATGTATCTTCTGCAGCATTCCCAGCAGCAGTAGGCAGCTAATGAGCCCTGCATTGCCTCAGGTGATGCTCTAGAACTACATTTTTCTCAGTAATCCCAATATTCAATGCTACTGGCTTGGAAAGTGTGGCTGGACAGCTGCTTGTCTAGGGAAGGGATCATCCCCCTGAACTCGGCACTGGTAAGTGTACACCTTGAATGCTGTGTTCAGTTTTGGGCCCCTCACTACTACTTTATCTCATTAGCTGATGAAGGATCTGGAGCACAAATCTAATGGTAAGCAGCTGAGTTTTGCCTGGAGACCTTATTGCTCTGTACAACTATCTGAAAGGAGGCTGTAGCCAGGTGGGTGTTGGTCTCTTCTCTGAGACAGCAAGCAATAAGACAAAAGGAAATGGCCCCTGTTGCATCAGGGGAGATTTAGATTGGGCATTGGGAAAAATTTCTTCACTGACAGGATTGTCAAGAATTGGAATAGACTGCCCAGGAAAGGTTTTCTCTGGAAGTACTTAAAAGTTGTGCAGAGGTGGTACTTAGGGACAAGGTTTAGTAGTGGACTTGGCAGTGTCAGATTTACAATGGGACTCAATTATCTTAAAGGTCTTTCTAACCTAAGCAATTCTATGATTCTGTGACCCCATTTTAGCACTCACAGCACAGAAACAGTGGACCCATACTGAAGGAGATCATTCTGTCAGAGGGTCACAGGGCTCTTCCCTGGCTGAGATCAGATTTTGGTTTTCACAGCTGAGGCTTGGTTGCACTTTTATGTTTACTACATCTCATCACTGACTTCTTCTAAGGCTAAGAAAGGGCAGTACCAAGATGGCAGCAGACAATCTGGGCTCAGACCTGAGCATCAATTCAACAGTCTAAAATAGATGAAGAACATGTATTTCAAGTCCAGCTGGGCATCACAATTAATGTTACTATTTCTCTTCCTAGATTTTGATTAAAGTAGTAATTTTTCCCCCACCCCCGACTTCCATAGTTTTAGGTTCAGAATTTTGTATTCTCTTCTGTTGTACATGTTTTAAGTTTGAAACAAAAATCGATCACTTCACTGATATTTTTGGTTCTGTTAGCTCTCAGTGAGACCACCTCTACCTCTCTTTCTTAAATCGGACTAAACTGGTAGCAGCTTTTTATTCAGTGACTTGGTTTTGCTGTATTGTTTTCCAATGTTGCAAGTGTAGTTTATTGCTTTAGGTGTGTCATAAAATGTATATGTAAAACATGGAAAGAATATCTCCTTTTAAAACAATACAGGGTACTGCAGTTAATTAAATCAATGTCAGCTTTCCAACTGCATGATCTGAGCTGACCTGTATCGAATGAATTAGAACAGCAGCCCTTGTGATGGACTTTGGCATGTTGTCATTGATTTATTTCCCTGTGGTCTTTCTAAACCTTTAGGGAGGTTTATGGGAGGTATTTCAGAAAAATCAGTGAACCCATCTATATGAGACAGAGTAAGTATAGTAAAAATAGTGTTTAGGTTAGGAATACCAGCTGATTTATTTAATAAATCAAAGAAACAATCTAACTCAGTTGCCTCCAGCATTTTTCCTTCAGACATCATATATCCTTCTCTTGTCTAATTTAATTTTTCTCCTTGTTTCTATTTGACAGAAATATGAAATTTATAACTGAATACCTAGGTAGGGAAAGCTGAAATTCAAATGTATAGCACATAACATGATCCTCTCTATGGAAAACAGATAAGGAGTTGGCAATATCTAGTAGTAGTATTCTTGGCAGCTAGGGGGTTTTACAGAATTAAAGGGGCTTATACCAACTTTCTCATCCCTAATGCACTGGGTCAGTGTCAAATTCTGATGGTCTTAATCCACTCTGATCTGGCACACTGCTCCTTCAGTACATAGGAGCTGCAGTCAAGTAGAAGATAGGTACTCTTGAAAATGATGGTAGTAATTTCTGACGTTACCCTCAGGGATACATGGTCCATGAAATCATGGGGGAGAGATTCTCTGCCTTCAGGATTTCTCCAACTTATGCATCACCTGGTGTTTTCCCCCTGAAGATTTTCCATGTCTATGCGTCACTCACAAAAGAAACAGTTTCTGGCCTCTGTAATTTCATCACAGATACTTTTTAATGTTCCTAGATGTTTGTGTAAGAAACCTCTGAGCACATTACCAAGCCTGAGAAACTACTAAAGCAAAATGGGTGCCAGAGAACAAGAGGACTCTGGAAAGCATTGAGGATTTTAAAATGACATGATTGTAATTACTCTAAAGTCTGCATGTTTTCATTTCTTTAATTGGAAGGTGATCCCTCTTAGTGAGACCAACTCCACATTTTCAGATTGTTTGGCTATAAGCTAGGAGAGATGGCGGTGTGTTATTGTTATGGCTAATTCTGCCCATGTATTGGAATAGTGAACAGAAATATATAGAAATGGTATTGGCAAGTTTCAAATAAATGATCAAAGCACATTCTTCTCTTAACATGCTCATTTGGTTGACCCATTTGAACTGTTCCTTACAAGTGAGCTGTAGTGTCAAGCAACCATGACCTTTTCTGAGAGTTGTGGGAAATAAAGGAAATCACTCAGCTATTTGGTCTTTGGAAATTCATCCTGAATTCTCTGCACTGTGATAGTGTTATAATGTAATTTAATATTATTTAATACCTTATAGAGAAAGAAAAAAAAGCTTAATTCAAAATTAACTATTCTGTTCCCCAAGTAGGAGATAGCTGGATTAATATTATCCACCATTACACTGTTACTGGGAGATACCTTCCCTCCAGCTACAAAGATTCTGGGTTTCCAAGCAGATAAAGTTTTTTAAAATCTGGATAGGACAGAAGTATTAAGCTGTGTAGTGAATCTTTGGCTCAACATCAACAATATCCAGGAAGTTTGAACTAGCTTTCTGGGCACTTCATACTAAGACTACAAGAAAACCTAGAAAACCTTTGGCAATTTCAGACCCAAAATCCGCCTTATTTTTTTAATTAAATCAGAAAATATTATCTACAGTTATGTTATCTGGATCAGGTTCTAAAATCCAAATCATTATGAAAAAGCTTCCTTTATAATGAATTAAAATGATACCTAAATGCTTGTTCAAGATGCTATGGATATTTTGGTGACATTTAAAACCAATAAGCATATTATCACTTGGAGCATTTTATTCCAAGAATAAAATGAATGATGTCAGAGTAGCATTTCTGGCTGGCATGACACTAATGGTTAGCTGTTTCACAGAGTTCAGAGTTCCATCATGCAGTACAAATAGTGAGTGAGAGCTGCAGAGCATTGTATTGTCAAGCAATGGAGGCACCCTCACCCCTCCACAGGCAAATCTGTTCAAGATTTAGCCATTTCCTCAGCCACTGTGCAGTGTCTGCCTCCCTGCAGGACTGGGGAGCACAGCACTGACTACAGCAGGGGGACTGCAGCAGTTGACTACTGCCTTGACTACAGCGTTAGACCCAGCACTGCGTTGGCTACAGCAGGGGGAACTTGCACCATGGACATGATCCTAGAAAAAGCAGTTAGAAGGACAATTGCCTATGTCCCATAACAGATCTGTAGCAGATATATCAATATATGGGCCACTAAGGGCATGGCAAAATCGGCAAAAAAAGTTTTGCTAATCCTTTGGTTAAACTGTCGCTATCTAGCATGAAATGGTTAAACTCTGACACTGATATGCTCGTCTCATACATTAAGGATGCATAGAAAGAGCATTACTCTCTGAAATATCACAGCTGTGTTTATTTAGATTTATTTATGTGAACTTTATTTAGAAGTGCATTTCTTTAGTTCAATTTATATGAACTTACTTAATAAGCTTTTTGCCTTCATCAGACATCTCATCGGAAGACTGTGCTCATGGGATACCATACACCAAACAACTTCTTATTTCTCAAAACACTTTCAGCTGCTAGCAGGGTAGCTCTACATACTGACACACAAAAAATGCACTGCCATTTTCAGGGTTTAAGGTCGTAGTATCAGTCTCCAGAGCTGCATGTACACTTATCAAAGATGTGGTTTAGATTGCTGTAACTTGCCTGCAGCAGGACTCACTGCAAATGCTGCATTCACTTCCTTCCCAGCACATGCTTCATAGTCTGTTACCACCCACTGCTCTTGGACAATTCTGGCCTCTTTGTAGTAAGAAACTACAGTCATTGAATACCCCTGAGTGTTTGCTTACCCAAGCAAACCCTTTTCCTGTGAGTGGCACTAGTAATCTGTGCACTGAGGAAAACAACTCATTCATTCTACCACCTCCTACCATTTTGTGATTTCCTCTGGTTTCCTCCAAGCACTTGTTTTCTTATACTGTACACTCAACACAGATTAATCCTCTTTACCAACTTTCAAATGTCTCCTATCTCATATGCTGTCATGAGCAGTCACTCCAGAGGGAAGTTCCCGTTAAATATCCTTCTGAGTAAGTAGCTGAGTGTGATAATGTTCCACAGGAAACTATGGGGAAAATATCGGATCTGAGACCTGAATTCCTGATCCGAGTAGATCTTCTAAATTATCCAGGTGGTTGAAATTGATTTATTTTTCCTTTTGCTTTCCTGAGTGTCTACAGGGTACCAGAATACAACTCCCACTGTAAGTGTCCCAGGTGTATGACTTCTGTGAATTGAACTGGAGGCTTTATAGTGCTTCGTGTAGTTTGTACTGCTTGGATAACTGTGCTGAGAAAAGGTTCTTTGGTGCAGGAATATAAAAGTTTGCTTAATCCATGCATGCATTTAGGCCTTAGAACTGTGAAAAAAAATAAATTATTGATAACTCTTGACATTTTAAACTAGAATATCACTCAATGTATGGAGGCTGTGTCTTTTTCATCAGGGCTATCCACAAAGATTAAAAGATGAGCTTTTAAACTTTAATTGCTTTTGTTTATGCTGCCAATAAAGCAAAATCCCAGGAAGAACATAAGTTAAAATAATTTGAAAGAGAGTAATTTGAATCTTTAGCAAAAAGATTCTATCAGAATTGGGGGACAACTCCACTTTTTATGTTAAATTGTTCTGTACATTGTAACATTGGTATGCAAAAAAAGAGTTATGATGAGTCATAGGAATGATTCATTCAGTCCCAGCTCTGGCTACAAGAAAATGTGGATAGCATGTATTTTAGTGTCAGCGGTAGTTTGGATAACAGGATACTTGATTTAAAAAAGAGTGATATAGAACAAGGGGAGAAGACAGCTGCAATGCCAATATATTATGTAATTTTTAGTTGAGTTTTCTAAGAAAGTGATATATGTGGTCATGTATCCTGTACCTCTTGGCCTTCTTCCAATCCCTCTTGTTCAGTAAATAGTGGTAAATAAAAACTTGTTCATGTCTTTTTTATTGGAAATCCTTTAATGTTTTTCATTTGACAAAGCAAAATGCTTATATTGAAAAAATATACTTAGTTGAAAAATAGAGATAAAATATGAAGAATAACCACAGAAACACAGAGCAGAAAAAAATAGGGCAATATGCGCCCTTTGCAATTGCATGCAAGCACATTTAATTACACCAAAAGAAACCACCTCAATAGCTCCCAAGCAGAGAAATCCCTATAGCCCTGTGTTATTCTATTTTCATTTTAAAAGGAAAGGGAAGAGCAGAACCCTCTGAAACCTCTGTGATTAGCTTTTTGAAACAGAGTATAACACACCTCTTAAATTTCCTTCACATTCTGCCTTAAACATGAGAAAGTAGAAATTACTTGTATTCAATTAAGGGTCTGGATTTGTACAGTTTTGAGGAGGTGGGTATAAACTGGACATAATAATTTACAGGAGACAGAAAAATCATTGCTGTCTTCTACAGACCTCAGTTCATATTTCATAATAAAAATACTGAAATTTTCTCCCTAGCGTGTGTTAGGGCTGCCAGAAGATGATGAGGCCTCTGACAAGGTCTTCAGTTGAGGTTAAGCTGACTGAAAGGCATGTGGAGAGCTACTGGCTTTGAAATGAGACATTGCTGGCCAGGACAGATAACTGTGGGAAGCTGGCCAAAGCTACAGAGTGCTGTGACTTTTCCTGGATTTCACATCTATATAAAGGGTTTATGTGAAAAATGACCACATTTCACAAACAATTGAAGAGGGGTGTCAAGTACCTTCTCAGGATCAGTCTCTTGCAAGGCCAGCAGTACCTGGGACATAATATCACTTATGCCAGATGAAGCATTCAACCTGCGATATTCCATGATTCCATTATGCTCAAACACAGGAAATACTCTTTAAACACATGAAAAATTTTGTTTTTCCCATGAGGGAGATTAGACACTGGAACAAGTTGCCCCAATAGGTTGTGGAGTTTCTGTCCTTGAAATTCAAAACCCATCCATATGCAGTCCTGGGCAGCCTGGCCTGGACTGGCTGCCCCCACACTTAGGCTGTCGGACCAGATCACCTCCAGAGGTGCCACACAACCTCAGTGGTTCTGTGGAAGGATTCTGAGCTGATCTGACACTTGTGTACCTGCCCAGTTGACCTGCATGTTTAATCTTTATAAATGTCAGCTCACTTGGCTCACATTTGGATGATTTTAATATAGTCTGAACATACATGAGGATCTGTTCTCACTCATTAAAACTGCCATAAATACAGTTTGAAAAATCCAGTATTTTCAACTGAATGGAGCAATTTTCAGTCCAGGGAACTGGAATGTTTGTTTTTGCACAAACATTCCTACGTCAGATATAGGTTTGCCATATTTCTGAATTTTTTACTTTCCATGTGACATATCAGGTGCAAGTATATTTGTGACATTTTTATGTAAGCCCTTGGAAGGCCTCAGAAAAAACCTTTAGTCATTGTAGACGCAAGGATTCGGTTGCACCAGTAGCTTTCAGCTATGAACAGTACCCACTAGTTTTCTTCTCTTACTGCATAAAGTATTTAATGTTTTCAGAGTTTTTGTGTTCACTGGATGTATTTTCTTCATCTGATGTCTGAACAGAGTAAGGCCATATCATCTTTTCACCTTTTTATACTTTCTGGCTCACTTTGGAATAGTTTTCAATATGAGTTACTTTAACCTGTGAGTTAGGTTAGAGGTGGGCTATGAAAAGGTTGGAGGCTACACTGATATGTATAAGAGTGATGCAGATGACATTGGGGTCACACAGAATTATCTGTGGTGGCATTAGGTTCTTTTTTTTCTAGGCAACAGAGCGAGGCCTAGGATAAATGTCTTCTGTTCTGTTTTCTTTTTGATGATATTTGGTTGGAAACTGATGGCCTCAGGGAATAGAATTTTGGATCATGAAAGTGAATTTCCAAGTGAATCTGGGAATGTGAAAGACACTAGGTCTTAATTCTTGAACAGTTGCTGGGATTTGAATTCTTTTTAGCCCAAGGTTGGCCTTACCACTTCTTTAAAGAAAG
Source organism: Mystacornis crossleyi (assembly GCA_013400655.1). NCBI lineage: Eukaryota > Metazoa > Chordata > Aves > Passeriformes > Timaliidae > Mystacornis > Mystacornis crossleyi. The sequence goes on from VYZQ01043524.1 coordinate 42,332, forward strand.
CTAAGTTGGTCATTATAAAGCAATGCAGAACTGAGTTCAAGGATGAATTAAATGTTTGAGGCGCATCAGCATAGTTTGCTTTAGCTGGGGCATGTTGAAGTGCCTGATTTATCTTAACATATTCGTTTGTTGAAGTTTAAGGATGGCAGTGGCAAATGAATTAGTTGTAGCACAGCCTCTGCAATTGTAGACAATTAATCTTTCTTGCAGTATTTAGAGTGACAATAATCTGTCTGGATAGCTAATTCTCTATCTTCCCACACAAAATCAATTCTGCATTAAATGGAGATAAAAAAAATATCTCCAACTTTTAGTAGGAATTTTGGGAAAGTATGCTGAAGATAAGGTTATTGTGTTATTCTCTTCTTCAGACTAGGATAGCACCAGTATTTTGAATCTCTATGAGTTAGAATGTGTCCCTGGAGCCAGCTGGGTGTTTGCTGTGAGAAGCGCTTATAA
>VYZQ01043529.1:0-13667 GCA_013400655.1 Mystacornis crossleyi
AAAAAAATTGCCTGGAAATGTTCAGAGGTGCTGAAGTGCAAGGAGTTCTGTGAAGCATTGGGAAAGTGGTTTACCTGTGGGGAGCCCAGGTCTGTTAACTGAGTCAGGATAGGGAATCACAAAAATTTAGGAAGCTGTAGGTTTGAGGGGATCTTTGAAGGTCATCTGGTCTACCTCACCCTGATCAGAACAGAGCTAACTTCACTTAAGCAGGTTCCTCAGAGTTTTTGAGTATTCTCAGTAATGGACATTTCAAATTCCCTCCAGGAAAACTTTCATTATTTAATTACAAACAGGATTACTTTTGTAAGATAAGGAGTTGCTTAATGTTTTAGGTGAATGAGCATTAGGGTAAATTCCGGATGGACATTTAGTGTTTCCACAATTCCTGGTTTGTAAATGTGTAGAGTAATTTAGAAAACGCTGAGAATGGTGAAGTGGCTTTTATAAAACGTGTATGTATATGGAGAATATGCAAAATAAGTTATTCGTTCTTCCTCTGTTTTTTGCTGGTTTATTCTATCTCTATCTCACAAGAAATCACACTTGTATTGTGGACGTCCATGAGATAAGGGACAGTAAGAGTCCATTGGAAGGGCTGTCCCTAAGGGTAGAAATCTGCCCTCAGGCTGGAGTGACAGGCTTCTCCTAGGATGCATTATGCTAATATATCCCAGTTCTGTTCCCCTGATTGATTTGTTGCCCTCCCTGCCCCTTTATCCCTTACATGTCTGTTCCCTAGAATGTTCTCTTTTCCCTGCTCTCCCATTGGCCCCTGTTCCTTAGTCCCGCCCTCACTGTGTCCCTATTGGTTCCCTTACCCTAGTCCCGCCCTGTGCCCTCAGACCATTGGCCCGAACCCTCTCCCCCGCCCCCATATAAACCCCTGTGCCCTACATTGTACCTGGTCTTCGTGCCTGAAACCCTTTGTGGCGTGGCTGCAATAAACCCTCTCTTGGAACCTCATACGAAGACCCTTCCCGGACTCTTTTGCTGTCAGCTTGCGTGTGAGTGTGTGCCCGCTGCTCCTGTGGCAGAGGGGCTGGGGTCTGCTTTAGTGGCCTCCCTCGTTCAGCCCCGCAGGGATCAGGGAGAGACGCAGTCCCCCGTCAGCTGGGGCGCAGCAGCCCTACCGAAGCGGCTTCCTAGGGAGACGCTTTTGGGAAGGCTGCGGCACCTCGACCATCGACATGTGCCGCAACATTGTATGACAAGTTTAAATGTAGTCTGGGACTGTAACATCTCCCTTATCGCATAATTTCTGAGGGATCACAGATCCAAAGAAAAGCTCTGTCTTCACGTGAAACGAATTGGGTGCTAACTATATCAACAACAGACTCAGAAGAACTTGTCTAGAAAACGTTTTTTCTCTGTAGCTTACTGGTGCAACCTTTCTCTNCATAAGTTTAGAGTAGAAAAAAAAATTAAGAGAACTATTTTTATTTAGAAAGCCTGCTTAACATTGTTTAGTTCCAGAGTTAAGGACCTCAGAATGTACAATGAATGTAGCTTTATATTTTCATTCATGACTTCACCAAACTCATCCACAGTTAGCCTTAAGTGTACTGCAGTGTGTTCTGACCTGTTACATCCTGATTGCTTGAGTGGGATCTCAGCAAATCCCACTGACCATGATACATATACATATTCAGAGGAACAGCACATCAGGACACATTGATTCTAGGATCTGTGGAGGACATGAACTATCAAAAATACTTGAGGAGTTTTCCCATTCTTCAAAACATCCTTTGTAATGGCTTCTTGTCTGAATGGCTGTTCATCTTTTACCTTGTCCAGATATATTTTTGAAAATGGGTTCTCGATATCTTCTGAATTCCCAGCGTTTTCTCTCTCTATGGCCCAAGAATATTTTTCTGCTTTTGATATGGCTCATACTATTTCACTGTCATCAGGCCATTTTTTCAGGATTGATTCTCCAGATGGAAATAATACATCAATGGACACTGATGTCCATGGCAGAGGCAGCTGTCCTTCGAGGAGAGGCTAAAATGGCTGTGACTTTTTACTGAGAAGGACGAGGGGAGATATAACAGAGGTTTAAAAAATTATAAGGGCGATGGATAAACTGAATGCAGAACTGCTGTTCGCCCAACCCCACAATATGAGGGCTGTGAAGTGCCCTGTAACACCAGCACAAGAATGCTTTAAAGTAGATAAAAGACAGCAATTTTGAAGATGAGAATACCAGGCTGGATGGACCACTGGTGTGACACAGTAGTGCACTTCTTATGTTGTTAGATTCTCACTGCAATGCCACGGCCTTGTCCACAAAATTTGTTACAGACAGAAAATAAACAACAGATGCACAACAGCAGCATCTGTGACGTGAAACAAAGTATATCACAGAAGTGACAATAAGAAAAATCAGAACCTTATGAGAAAGCCTGTATGTGACTAAATTTAAGCATATGATGAAGGAGCAGCTTGTGACTAATCATTGCATCCAAAAACAACAAAAAAGATTCTTTAATGATAAACAGCCTATTGAAATGAACTTGAGCCTGAAATATTTTTCAGAAACGTAAGTAATGAGACCAAAATCCATTTTTTCTGAAAAGACAGCTAAAAAGAAAGCTATGTGTGTTCATAAGTAAGCAATTGAAGTCTACTGGAATCTTTTCCACTTTTGGAAAGGTGATTGTAAGAATTGCATCTTACAGAAGAGGTGCAATGAAGTTGTGATAGTAGATTTACTTTGAGAATATCAGAACGTTTTTAGTCTCTGTTGGCTACAGAAGATGTGCATCATTTTACCTTCTCCAATTTAGGTCTATAGTTTAGAACATTTAGTAATTAATCCCTGAAAGATGAGCTCAAATCAAAGATCAAGCATGAAAATAAATGCAACTAGGAAAATGACTAGAAGACATCTCTCCCCCTTCTTGATTAAAGCAACCTGACAATGACTGATCTCACTCATGTGAGACTGACATGATCTTTGCTAGCCTTTTTGGATTTGACAACCTCTTTCCAGGACTATGATTCAAACAGCCTATTTCCTGAGCTTCCCCTCCTCAAGTTCTTGTGCCTTTATAATTTTCTTTGCACCATTCTGCATGGAAAGACACAGGCTAAATTCACACCTGCTAGTTCCAAGAGGAATTTAAGTCAGTATCTCTTAGAAGAGAGTTGAAAGAGCATGTGTCAGTAGGCCAGTATATCATCCAAGAGACTGTTTAAAAATAGCCAATGTGCACAATCTGGAGAGGATAAAGGAAACCTTTAAGATGAAATAAACACTGCATCTAAAATATTCACACTGCGACCTTAGTGCACAGGATGTGCATGTGTTACCCAGAAAATATGGATCCAACAGTTTTAGAGTCAGGAATATCATAAGAACAATTCTTTAATATCTGCTTTACCTAGCAGCCTTACTGTATCCTATATTAAAGGCAAAGACACGTTTGCTTTCCAGCGTACTTTAAATACGTAAACACACTTGACAGAGGAAATAGGAGAATCTCCACCTTTAAGTCAGCTGGATATCACAGCACACTGCTGCACAACCACAGACAAACACACACACCCCAGAGACCACAGCGCTCTCTTTCTAAGGCAGAGCTGCTCTGCTTTTTTTGCTGTCTGTGGAGGTTGCACGAAGCCTTGAGAAGTTAAATGCACCTGAAGTGCTGCGGGAAAAGTACGTCTGAGAGGAGGTCCTTAAGCTTTGGATGTTCTACTTCAGGAAGTAAAAACACGTGCTGAGACAAGGGCAAATGAAACATCAGGGACATTATCAAAAAATTTAAAATAATTATTTCACAACCAATTTCCAGGTAATTTTAAAACACTGAGCTGTATTTCAGAACATTTGAGAATGATGAAAAAAACCAGCAGCATGAAAATCTTACCTAAAAGCTCAGAATTAAGAACTATCAGACAACAGAAGTCAGAAACTGAACTGCCAGAAGCCTAAACTGATAATGTTACAATCCCTGGATCTCTTAAATGTGTTTTTATCCACATTAATATTTTAATGTATGCATTTAAAGACTAGTTCTGCAAAGCTATCCAAACAGATGGACCTTGTTCCCAACTGGAATTCCTTGTAAGACAGCGGGCCTGCAGACAAGACGCTATGGTTTGTGCAAAAACAAATTCCTTTGCAGAACAGGAACCTTCTGCAGAAGTAGAATATGCATGCACACGATGTATTCAATTACTACAATAACCTTTATTTTTCACTTCCTCACAAAGGTTTTGCTTTGCCTTTCTTGACAGCCATGTTCTGTGCTCAGAAAAAGATCCCGAGCAGATGCCAAAGACCCTAAACAGATGAGTAGTGGGCTTACATTTTCTCTCCCGTTCAGCACTAGAGGAATTAAGTTTTTTAAATTGCCATGATCCCTAGGTCAACAACCAGAATTAGGACCTTCAAATTTCCTAAGAGAAATAAAAAATTCTGTCTTTATAAAAAGCAGGAAAGGTAATATTTGAATGCTCTAAGACTGTAAATTGTCTCCCTGCTTTGATTTGCTTCTCAATTTTAAAACCAGAGACTACTTAGAAACAGTGATAAAATTACAAGGCAGGCACAGAGTTCTTATCAGACTTGTCCCGTTTGAAGATAAGGAAAACCTATGTTCTTTATTTCAGAAACAAAGTCCTAGCTAATAAAATATAACCTTTTCTCCAGTTTCAACGCTTCTGTATGTGTGTCATTGACTTGAACAGGCAAGTCTGACTCCTACAAAGGTGCCTGTTACATTGACTCATAGCAAGCTACCAAAGAAATAACAAGTATTCCTTATGGAATAAGGACGAGAATCTTGTATCTCATTCATGAAACATACAGGATTATGGCTTCAACTTTCTAGGCAGTAATAGCCAATTGCAGCTTTCACTGAGTGATCAGTGCCACATGAATAGTGTGTATAAAGAGAATTATGATAGATCAATTACTTCTCGTGCTTACTCTGTCACAGGTCTCTGGATGAAAAACAATGGTTTCTTACCTACTGATTCATCAGATCTGTTTTACACTCATCATGTGACATAAACATTAGTTTATATTATGTTTTCACCAGTTACAATATGATCTCCATTGGATATACACTGTGGTTTACTGCCAGTCAGTCCAATAACCACTGAAACAAGGCTTACTAGAGCTATGCTGAGGAAAATAGGAGGAGGTTTAAGGCAGAAAGAGAAAACTATAAATCGCCAAAAGCAAACATGATCTTGCACGTTTTTAAAAAAATGTGAAATTTAACTGGAGACAGTGTGTACTCTAGAGCCCACTTTGTTTTAAGCCCAAGAATTTTTCAGAGGAATCACCACACTGCATCCAAAAGAGGAATGCTTTTTCTCCTGCCGGGGCAGATTTGCAGGGAGGAGGCTCATTTCTGCATTGCTGGTCTGGCAGGCAGCAGAGCTCTATTCCTCTGATCAAGAGATCACTTTCATAACCACTTTTCTGAGGTCACAAATGAGTCTGCTGCAGTCACGCAACCCCTCGCCTACCAGAGCTTACTACAACAATACAGGTTCACGGAAGCTTTTTAAAGAGGCAGCTCATCCTTTCAACCCACACAGATATAAGGGACACGCATATTATCGTATGGGATTCCCCCAAATATGTCATGGGATTATTTTATTTCACTTTGATCAGGAAAGAAACATATAGCTTCAAGTTCCGTCTGGGTGGAATGATGTTGCCTGGGTAGAATGCAATAAAAGCTGAAGTTAAATAGCTCTACAATTCTTTTAAACGATACCGGCACCTTTTGCAAATATTTTGTTAGCCCATTCCTTTGTATTATCTTAAAGGTCCATGTTCACCAAATGGGTGCTACTGTGAATTATGCTAATTAAGATATTTAAAAGTCATGGTAAACACTCAAACAAACATTAGATTCAATAAGCAACAAATACAATTGCCCAGAATTAAACATTGCCCCGCTGCACTGTTAGAAACACAACAATATGGAAGTAGTAAACCAGGGAACAGGCTTACGAACTGATTCTGAAGGAATACTATTAAAGTACAACAAGTTCTAGTTAGAGCTTGTTCCTAGGTCAGAAAAGTCTACTTTATTTTAGCCAAGTATCCCACAAATGACCAACATAGTAATCTGTTATATGGACATGCCTTGCAGATCCTAGCTGGAATGACTCTGGGGGATGAGGCAGTTGGGAATTTAAAGAAAAAAGTTAAAAATATTTTTCCTCTTATGGTAAGTCAACTCTACCCAATGAAGCGGGGGGCTTGGCCTGTTTTCACAAGCAGTTAACGCTATGAAAGCAACCGTTGTTGTTTCATCATTAATTATTTGCACTAATTACCTGAAATAAAGTTTCCAAAAGCTGTTAAATTACTTTGAAGCCTACAATTAAAAAAATTATGGTGGCTATATTGCTCATTGATATTTTGTGAGGATTAGTGTACAGACACATTTCATTTAAAGGCAGCACAAACAGGCTTGCCCAAACCAGCTTTATAATCCAGCTTAAATAAGTAACAATAGGAATGAGGGCACAGCACTAAGCCTGTTGAGGACTCAGAGTATGGGATGCAGTTTGCACACTGTCCTGCAAGTTCACTGCTATTATTAGACACTAAACAGGTGAAAGCTTGTTGAGGTGTGCCCATACATGCTACAGACAGTTTCAGGGATTCTGGAGGTGCACCCACAGGCTATTAAGTACCCTTGGCTTCATCCAGAATGAGGGCTTTTTACACTTGAGGCTTGACCTTGATGTGTATCTTCACCCAGCTCAAGCAGTGGGAGAGGTCTTAACCCATTTGCACCACAGTTTGCCATTGACACAAAAGAAGATGTCCCAGCCCAGCTTTGATATGAAATTAATGATACCCCAACACTGGCCTTATCTCTGCTCCAGGTCTGGCCTATATTTATGGAGAGCAATTATGTTGGACAGAGAATTGTGACTTTACTGCTGGTGGACCTCACTGTCAGAGTCACACACATCATAGAGGCCGGCTTAACCTCAGGTGCCGAGCATCAGTACAGCTTCTCAACTTGGTCAAAATGTTTGTGGAGGTGATGAGACAGAGACACCAGTCTATAAAGGGAGGGTGCTGACAGCCTCCAGAGTGACCTTGAGAGTAACAGTACCAGTGCAGACAAAGTCGCAGGCATTTCTGAAGGTAAGTCACAATTTCAAAGATTTCTGAGACTTCTGAAGATGTTACTTTTAGTCTTATGTTACTGATTTCTGCCCATTACCACTACAACAACTTCCCATGGAAATGAAAAACATACAGGATCAACTTTTGCCTAAAGAGACTTTGTCCCTGTTTATGAACTTTGACTAAAGCACGAGAAGTTCATCTACAGAAAAACAGCACTGGATGCTAATGCAAGTATTTAATTAACATGGCAATTTTTCCTTTCTAGCTGTGGAAAGAGATGCGTGAGAATGCTGTTGGGCTACCTTACCTATACAAACAAATTACACTGTTCTTCTGGAGGCAGTTGGCAAAGAAATCATTGCTAACAGCAGGAATGAGTTTATCTATGGGCATTTGGGGGTAAACAGCTGCTAGAATACGGCTGCTTAGCTCTGTTCTGCATGCCAGTCTGGCCACAGAGCTGGTACCTAAGAAGCCTTGCCTTTCTGTGAGTCCTTTTTATAACCTCCATTATGTGAAAGTAAAATATCTCTGATCTTTTTTCAAGACTATGACCTCTCATATGCAAAGACAGCGTGCTCAATTGTTCCATTTTCTAAGGAGATGTAAGCAGGCAGCTAATCCATGTGTCTAAGTCCCACTGGATCTGCAATTCTAGAGAAAGAATTGGTCAGTAATTTAGTATAGTGAAATCAGGATAAACAATGACTTCTCATATGCCAATTTCCAAATAATTACTGCAAGCTTTCCTCACTCCCTTCATGGCTCTTAATATCTTTCACCTGGTATTCAAAAGACCTGTACATCAACTATATATATAAAAGAACATGCATCCAGTAATTTGGATTAGCTGCAAATCTGCCTATATATTATTTTTTTCCATCCTTTTATGGAGTTTATTTAATCTGCAAATTATCCAGAGAAATGTAATAGAGTTCACTGATACTCCCACTAATAATCTAAAATCAAACGATTTCAGATTAGTGTACCATAAATCATTTTTTAACTAATAAATTGACTTTAAATAGCTACTAAGAGGTATTCTTTCATTAGAAATAAGTTTAAGTACTGTGACAAATTACAGTCATTAGACTCAAACCTAAGGATTTCTGAATAACTCGGTTATAAGAATTACAGCAAGCATACTCACAAAATCGCTTCCACCCTCACCCTCTGCCTTCTGCCCCAACATATTGTACATACTTGAAAACGGCCAGATTTTGTCCGGAAGAGGAGGAAAAGAGTGTTTTGCTACTGCAGTGTAAATTAAGGTCTAGCTTGGTCAGAACCTCTGGAGGGTGCCTGGAAATATGCTTGTACTAGGCAGACTGAAAAGGACCACAAGTAGTGCAGCTGTAGAAATTAGTTTAAAACTAATTGTTTAGTTGTTTAGTCACTAGCTGTGACTGAGCCTTCCCCATTTGGTGGTTCATACCACCTGTCCCAAGCACAGCATAGCCTTTGCCTGAGGTGGAGAATGAGAAAAGGAGCCGGAGTACCTAACGACTGCTCTCCAGCCACGGCAACACAGCCGGGAGTTGATGGAGCCAAGGCAGGATGGGGCAGGCTGGGAACAGGGCAGCTGGAACATTCTTCTGCCTGATGTATTTTCCATTGGCCAGATGTTCCCCAGTTAACATGAGCTGTGAGCGGCTGCATGCGCCAGTCCCGGAGGGTGTTCTGACCCCTGGGAAGCACTAAAGAGGCCCAGGCCTGCCCAGCATTGAGGAGGCACAAAGGTATTTTGAAGCTCTGATCCTCTCTTCTCCCACTCGGTCCCAGTGCCAAGTTCAGCTGTGGCGCAGGAACTCAGCTGTGGCGCAAGACTCGTTTTGTACATTAACCCAGTGAGCTACAGTACCATCTGAGACCAACATGTAGTTAGTTGCTGTGAGAACAAAACTTCGAGTTTCCTGACCTATTCAAAGTTTGAATTTCCCATTCACTCCACACTCCCATACTAACAGATGGTATAAGGGGTGTAGCTTCAAAACTTCCTGCATCAGAGCATATGCAAAGAGAACAAGAGGAGATGAATTGCACAGCCCTGGAAACCTGCTCTTTATTTGCAGAATGGTGAAATTCTAAATAAATCAATCAATGTGCCCAAGCAGCCCCCATCTTCCATGCAGATAGTGGTGACTGAAACTCTTCCGCCCAAGCTATTCCTGCCATGGGGAGCTGGAAAAGCAGTGGTTAGCAGAGCTGACTCATCAGCTGACTAGCCCACAACCTCAGTCACAAAGGACCAAAAATGCTGGTGGTGGCATGAAGAGTGTGGGTGGGAGCAAGGAATAAGCAATCATCTGGCAGCCTAATGCAGAAGGGAGGGTTGACAACAAGCCAGTATTTATTCCTCCCCCCGCCCCAAGGCTCACCCGTCTGCTTCAGTGATTCTCATCATCTTGACGCTGTGGTAGGGCTCTTTGTAGGGGAGGCAATGAAAGGTACATTCCCTCCCTGTGGCCCATGCAATGAAAGCATCAGCAGGCTATCTGAGCTCACTACACCCGGATCACTTAGGGCAAAAGGCCCTCATGGAGGAGAATGGAAAAGAGGTTTGCCTGGTCCTGCTTTCACCCAACAGGAGACGAGAACAATGTCTTGTTGAGGAAAAAAAAAAATGGAGATTATTGCTTTCCCACCAAAGTCAGTCTGTTACTGGCGATCCAGTTCTGGGATGGCAAACAGTTCTGTAGCAAAAAGTTTTTAGGAGTGGAGCAAGGAATATAGAGAAAAGGGAGAATGTTGCAGCAAAGATGGGAAAAGACAAGGGGAAAAAACCTATACGGAGAAAACGAGAAAATCTACAGATGAGGTAGATGCAAAAAAGAAAATTTTACAAAGAAGTAAGGTGGATTATTGCTAAAAAGGCTGCTAGAGAAAATGAGATGGAAGAGAAGGAAAGTCACCAAGTTAAACAGCAAAAAATAAAAAGAAAAAAGAAAANGAGTGTGATCAGCAGGACTAGGGAAGCGATTGTCCCTCTGTACTCTGCACCAGTGAGGCCACGCCTTGAATCCTGTGTCCAGTTTTGGGCCNAAAAAATAAAAAGAAAAAAGAAAACTGGCAGATTTAATTAAAACTTGACATGAAAGTACACTGATAAAACACCCCAACTTGTTCATATGTATCCCATTACCTCCATATAGACCTAAGTTAATTTTTGAGTGTTCATTCCCTCCAGCAGCCTTCTACCAGTACTAATCTGGCTGTAATTGGCTAGGTGGTCCCCAATTTAACTAGCACAAAACATTCTCCAGCCAAATTATTGGCGTGGTGATGGTGTGACCTCACACCTCCCAGGCTTCCACATTTTCAATGGCATTTTTGCTGTGACTCTGAAAAATGCATTTAACTTCAGGCAATGTGTTTTTTGAAACATGGACAGATTTTGAAAGCCTGGCTTGTATTAATCCACTAATGCCAAGGTTAAGCAAAACATAATAAGGAATTAAGGACATTACCAGTTGTCTTTATGTTTCCTCCCCAGCCAAACTTGTTTTCTGAGAAGAGGCTTTTTGCCCAAATTTTGCCTACAGTAGGTCTTTCCTGGCAGATTGCCTCAATGGAAAGGAGATTAAGTTTCTCAATGTCCTCTTTTCTTGGAAACTTTGTGTTACATTTCCCAGTCTTCAATACAGGCAGTTCAGGGCACAGGAATACACAGCTTAAAAGTCTTCCCCAACATGTTTTTCACATGCTGTTGTATTGGCATCTGGCAAGAGAGTGATGAAGAGTCACAACACTGTAGTTTCCAGCTCTTCTCTAGCTGGAGAAACCGTAATAGTTGAACGTTATCTTCGTTCAAAGACTGAGAAGACAGAATGTCTGCTGAGGCTACAATACATAAAGTAAGCAAGCTGACCCCTGTCTGGAGATCGTGACTTCACTTGACTTGACAAGATAAAGACAAGATAAATAAGTTCCTCTTTTCCAAATGGCCTCTTGGAACTCAGTGCCCCTGAACTAAGTGTTGCTGCAAGGGGCACATCTTTTGTCCAGAAACTGACCTCTACTCCCACCTCGTGCAGACAGAGGTGACAATCTCAGCCACCCTACTGGTTTTAAAGATATTATCAGCTACTACCATGATACTTTTACAGTATTATGGCAAAGTAACCTTCACACTGACTTTGTCTCTGCTTTCCTAATCATAAGTTGGCAGCAACAAATGAAGGGTGCATCACTGTCCTGAAATGATATGGCACTTACTGCCAGACTTATTAAATATTTCTAAAGTGCTTGCTAGCATCAATAAAATGAAGAATGTATGTTGCAATGTGCAATACCTTCAAACTCTCTGACGTTACTGAGTATGTTTGGCTCAGAAGAAACAGCTCTTCCCTTAGGGGTACAAACAGAACTACATTGCTTGGGTTTAATACAGTTCTGGTGGTCCTGAAGAAGTGCTGAAAACAATCAAAACCTTTTGAACACATTGTAATTTGAGAGCACTCTGCACCTGGCATGACTGCACCTTTAGGAATTATTAAAGTAATTGCAAACATTGCTAATTTCCTCTTACAAATATTATTTGCTGTGAGATGTACAGCCTTTTCCTACAGGCAGCAGTGTAGATGCAGCGTAGAGAAAGTACGGAAAGAAAGACAATTTCATTTTTCTCGATGTACTGTTGTGGTCCTTATAATAACATATTAGAATATTCTCCACATAAATCCTTAAATTCATCAGCTCAAGATACATTATTGAGGCTGAATTATTTATCGTCTCAAGAAATGTTTTAATAAAGCATTATTTATTGTGTCGTTTTCCCATACAAGGTTTACAGGGGTCATTTGATGGCACAACAGCAGTTTAATAAAGTATTTGGAACAAAATAAAGAGGGTTTGTGACTGACACTGACAGGATAGTCCAAATATAGTCCTCTATATTTGGAACAAAATATAGAGGTTTTCACTGACACCGATATACAACATAATACCAACACAAAGAAGATAGCATTTTCTGCCCAGATATTAAAATGGTCAGGGGAATATATAAGATTAATGTAAAGTGACCTATGTTTTGCAGGTATACAATTAGTAAAGTGGTTAAGACGTTGTCAATGGTCTAGAAAAAAAAAAACTTAAAATATGTTGTGTTTTGATTTAGATCTGATCTTTGCTTGTTTTCAGTCCTCTTCTCTTAACTTCTTTCAGCTGTTTCCAATATGTGAGTAGCCAATTCATGTTGCAGGTTCAGAGGTAAATGGAAATAGTGGACATTTACTTATTATAACAAATATTTACTTTCTACATACCTTCAACTTGACATATTCCATACAGAAATAAAAAGGGAATGCATTGAGGGGATTTCAGTAGAATTTTAGGGTAAACTATGAACACGGTAAGTTCATTCAAAACGTATTTGGCAACACAGTTGTATAACATCAAACTTTCATGAAGATCATTATGAGCTTCTTTAAAAGAAGCTTTGAAGTCTGCTTGTAACTTCTCTTACTGAGCATCTAAGTTAGTTTGCTGCTGTGCATTCTGCTTCCACTTGTACTCAATGTCAAGATTTTAGAAAATTTGTCAGTTACATTATCTACAGTGTTGCACCAAAAATTATAATAAAATTAAAACTAGACTTATAAAGGGAAACCAGCTGTACCTCATCATTTCATGGTGGGGAATGTTCAGAGCACTGACTAATACGTTACTGTTACATTAGACAGAGAAAAGATGCATCTGTGTTTGTCACATGGGATTTTCTTCCTGATAAAATGAAAAAGACACTAAACCAAATACAATTAAATGAAGAAAAGCCCTTCAGAATAATCCATTGAGCCAAACTGTAGGACTGTCACATAGCAAAGTGTGGCAAGCTTTGCAGAAACCAGCCTGCTACTAATACTTTATAACTTCCAAGCATCTAAATATTTAGTCACAGCTTAGAAAGACAGGTTTCTTTCTCAGATTCAGCCACATAAACCATGGGATAAATCACAGACTTTTGGGCTTGACTAAATCGTTAATGTATTCATTTAGTTTCATACTTCTAATAAACTTGCCAGGCTCCTGTAGCTCTACTTCTAACTAAGAAGATTTTTGTGCAGGAGGAATTGGTGGGTTACCTGGACAAGATTTCAGGAAGGTCATTTTGTCCATAAATGATACTGTAAAGAAAAAGAGTGATGGCTGTATGGGAAAGAGTCAAAGCTGTGGAAAGAGGAGAGAGGGCTGGTAAGAATGAAGATTCTATAGCCAAGGATTATTACAATCACATGTCCTTATGGGAAAAAGCCAGGCATAGAGATGCCCACAGAAGTGGCAGAGCAAGCTGCTCATACAGAGAAATGGGCAAGAAAGAAATTATTAGCTGATTTTGGTGGGGCACAAATTTCAGTTGAAAATAATAATAGCGAAAAGTGCTGGTAAGCCACCTGAACATGAGCAAGCATGTGCCCAGGTGGCCAAGAAAGCCAATGGCATCCTGGCTTGTGTCAGAAAGAGTGTGATCAGCAGGACTAGGGAAGCGATTGTCTCTCTGTACTCTGCACCAGTGAGGCCACGCCTTGAATCCTGTGTCCAGTTTTGGGCC
>VYZQ01043529.1:29202-39574 GCA_013400655.1 Mystacornis crossleyi
CCATTTTGTGGTGTCCCAAACAACTACAAAAACAAAATGTAGCCTAGTACAACTTCATTCAACACTTTAAACTTTGAATCTCTCTTATCCTGAAAGACAGTGATCGTTTTGGCTTTGCAAGCAAACCTGTTTACTCCTGGCATACAGCAAACTTAGGTAATACAGTAGTTGTTTGACTTTCACATCATACTCTAACAGGTGTTTTGAACATGCATGATAACACCTTCAAACAGAGAATTCAAAGTATCTACAGGTATTACATCTGCCCCAAGCTTCTTTCCCAGTTTAGTGATTTTACAGTTGTGTTTTCCCATTTTCTAAAGCCTGCTGAGAGAAGATGGATGTTATGCCATTGGTGAAACCACACAAATGGCATTAGAGGAAAAGCATAAAATTTCTGATGCAATATACCATGAACAAAATAAGTTCAATAATAGATTTTTTTTCCCCCTGGCTTTATCAATATATATTATTTGTTACTTTTACTCAGGATTAGTACAAAGCAGCAATAAATTAGAGGGATATTTTTAATGGGATGCTGATATCTTAAGGAAACCTACCTTGAAAGAAACTTTTGACTCGAAGATAGCTGACACTAAGGCGCAAGACAGAAAGTTTGTCCAGCTTTGATACGATGTCAGGTGGAAAAGGAAGGAGGCTGGCCAGGTGGTCCAGTTCTGCATTCAGACGGTCTCTGTGTCTCTTCGAAGGATTCGATTTTTCATTCCCAACTGCTGGCCTTCTGTGGTGGAGAACACATTTTCGATTACCTGTTTTACTTCCAGAGACCAAGACATTGTATGCAATTAGGTAATAATAAAGAATACTTCGCTTAGCTTCTAGGAAAATCTTTAAAGTCTGTCGTCTGACAAAAAAATATTTACCTTTCTGCATTTGCCATAGTGCAAAGACATAGGCTTTGTTTTCTCTTTTCACATCTGGAAAAAAGTGAAGACCTGGTATCTCTTACTCAGGACCTCTCACCTTAGGGAAGTAGGTACTATCTCCATGTTCTAGTCAATGCCAGGAAAAAAAATTTCTCATCTTTGTTGTATAAATGAGGGGCAGAACAGCAGGGGGAAATTACCGTGACTAATGCGTGAACCCATTCAATACCCACCGTATTCATTCAAAGCATCTTAGTTCCCTCTGTTTAATGACTCAAAGCTAACCTGTGGGTCAGGAGATAATTAAGAAAAGAGCCTGTCTTTAGACATGAGTTTAAAAAGTATGGAAGGCAAAGTGAAAAGAGACTCTTTCCTCAAGCTCAAAACTCCTGTGTATATTCTCACATTTACCTTCCTATATCAGGAATAACAAAGATAAGAATTTGGTTTCTTAAGAGCATTGATATTCCTCACAAAACATAAAGACTAACGTTACCCAGCTTTCTAGGCCACGCAAGTCCATCTCCATTTTGTGTTCCTCTTATGTAATGGTCAGTACTAGATAACCTAGAATAGCTGTTGTGAAAATGCATTAAAATGAAATGCATAACAAGTGAGGAACCTCAGTTTCGGAATGTCCACCGATATTCCCAGAGAATGTGTAAGATGTTCTCAAGAGGGAGTAAAGGAAAAGCTGGTGCTTTTGCACACAGAAATGGGGACCTAATTTCCAGCATGGTGGGGGGGTTGCTCAGTGCTGAAGCACAGACTTCTCCATTAAGCAAAAAGACCTGAGCAGGAGGTTGAGAAGGTGGACCCAGCAGTAGTCAAGTGCATTATCGAGGTATGAGCTATGGGACACTGGAGCCATACATGGATACTCAAGAATGGGATACAGCAAGTAAGAAAAATATGGTTGTACTAACAGTTTCTACTTTCACCTCACTGAATCCAAGGATCATAACATTAAGTAGCTAGCTGAGGTTCCAGTGGACAAAGAGAGTAAAACTAATTATTTGTTGCATTTCACCACTGCATTTTCATGCTACCCACATTTACTGCATTTTTTAATCATAATTTAATCATAACTTTGAGCATTAACATTTCACAAGGTGGTTAAGGCGTTAAATTACAATAGTATTAATTTGTCATTGCAATTGTCATTCTAAAAAATTGTGCTTAGGAATTAGTAGAAAAAGATCCATTTTTTGAAGAGCAGTTTTGTACATATGACTGCTGCCAACTGAACACCTCTCAAAGGAAATCAGGTATGAAAAAGCCATTGCTACTTTTTGAAGTACTTTTGAAATTCATTGCTACTGTCTTGAAGAGAGCCTCACTTCAAGAGGACACAGAATGAGTTGCTTCCAAAGACATGGGAAGATTTTGCTGATTGGGTTAAATGAACAACTTTCCTCTACTAGAGAGAGAATATGAGAACAAATAACGTCATCAACAAAGAAGGAATAGTGTTTTTCACTTTTTCTGAGCTAACTATTTTTTGCAGTAAACCTTGAGGCTCTGCCATCCTATGACACCAAAAGGATGTCTGATCCATGGAGGGCAGTAATTTTGTGGGAACATAGCCTATAGCTGAGCAGAAGCTAAAGAAAATAAGCTTTTGCTAATTGGTCTTTACATCTGACAAACCAGCTGAAGCAAGGAAGCAATGTAGGACAGAAAAAATTAATTCCAATAAGGAAAACTAAACTGATGAGTTCAAGAGGTAAAAATTGTCAAGAGTAACATGAAATAGAAATAGCAGTTGTTCAAGCCTATTTACCACATAAAATAGTGACTGCTCTATGCCAGAGAGGAATGGGTTGAGGCAATTAGGTGGTCTGCCTTTGTATTGAGTGCAAGGAATTGTTTTCTGAAGATGGCAGGGGATGGTGAAAAAAGACTACAGGAGAAAGCTCAGGACAGAATCTTCCTGAAAACTCAAGGAAATGATTCAGTGAGGGAGTGAATCCAAACAAACAGGGGGTTGATGTAAATGGTAGTAAGGTGCCAAGTGGATGTGATTTAAAACAATGTGAGGTCCATGGAAAGGCTAGGTTAGCTAGCCATAAATAGTAAGGCACAGCCAGGGAAGATCTTCAGTGGGCTGCTTTGAGGCAAATGGAAATTTTAGCCTTTATTTTGAGCTGAAAGTAGATGGTGCTTGTTGTGTTTGTGTTGAACTTGGGATTGTCAAACTGTAAACAGAGACATAGGAGTCGCTGGATGATCCCTCATTCACTCTGCTTTCCATACAATAGTGCTAAAGTGAAGGAGCACGTATAATTAAAGCAATAAATCTGGCTCTTCTTTCTTCAAATTGTTAAGCTGCCCAAATTCCACTCTGCAGTAACAAATACTTGTACCAGTGCAGGACCCACAGGAGCAGTCCCTGTGTGGCGGGAGCAGTGTGGGAGCTGGTGCGGAGAATGTTTTCTGTTCCGGTGGTACACAAGGCATAGAGCCATTTGCGCATTAGTGATTCAGTGTGCCCGTGACACGCCGACCGCCACTAGTGTAAACCAGTTTGGTGAGCTCGCAGAGGAATTTCCTGCAACTACAGCTCTGTCTGCTGTTCCCTACCCTCTGCACAGCCCTACCCTGTTAATGAAAACTTCGTTCTGAATAAGTTTTTTAAATATGCCGAAGTGTTAAACCAGCAGAAGATCTGAGCTGAGAAAGGTCTAATCACTTACTGTGACAGCAAGCTTTCAGTAAGGAGGGAAAGGAGAGACCATAAGATGCAACAGATAGGCTGAGAGCAAAGTAACAACAGATGATTATCGTGAGTGTATTGACCAGCACCCTCTGTCACTGAGCTGCGCTTGGACATTGTACAGGAATCCTGGCAGAGCTGAGCTCCGGTGGCAGCCATGTATGTATGGATGTTCACTATCTCCTACGAACCAAAAGGACAGAATGAGACAAAGCTGCTTGAAGGAAAGGCGGCCCTTTGCAACCTTCTTATGTCTCTTCTGCATCTTTGCAGCAAGGAAAGGTGAAAGCAGAACTAATGGTCAAGAAGACATAACACCAGCAGAGCAGATGAGAGATGGGATAGTGTGGTACCAAGTAAGAGGAAGGGCTATGCCGCAAAGGGCTTTAAAATGAGAAATAGGAAGCAGGAGAGAGCTGCACCTCTCAAGGTCTCTGTTTACCCTGGCGCTGGCACGTTTCTGGCTGAAGTGGTCAGTCTGGAGGAGTTATAGAGCTAGAGAAGGTGTAGCTGCCTTTAAAGAGCTGTAAAATATTACAAGAAACGTTTTGTAGAGGGAGAGGATTTTACAAGATGCCAGGGTTTGAGATGAAGAACTGGCTGAAGTTCTCAAATCATAACTGTCCTGAAGCATTGCCTTAGCATTTTTAAGTATTAATTTCAGCACAGTGATTTTAGCTTGAGGCTAAAGACAAGATCTCTTTAATTTCCAGATGCTTGAATTACCAGTAAAATGTTAGATTTCCACAGGAAGTAAACACTTGGTACAAAATGTTTCCTTTAGTCAAATTGCCGGCTGTCTGGCTGAAAAGCATATCTGATGGAAAATTTTCAATCTGTCTGAGCTCCAGGTGTTTGAACTGTGTCCATAAATGCCAAAATTCTTTAGTGTAGATTACATTTAATGGGGCTTGTTTGGAAGTTTCTGGGGGCAAAAGGAAAACAGCTACTTTTTAAAAAATTTACTTGCATGTATAAAGGTAGAACTCGAACGTTTTATATTGTCTGAATAATGACAACCTAATGAAGGTAGTCTCTGCTAGTTCTGTGTAGAGAGGAAGACTGAAACATATTAGCTCCTCCCAGTAAAATTTTCCACAGATTCTTCAACAGTCTTGTGGGTCTCTGTATTCTCTCCCATGGAGCTTCTTCACACATTTTCATCACTATTCTTTAAAACCACCTCAGAACAGAATTCCTGTGCCTGAAAAACATTCATGAATAATGAACAATAATAATTGTTCACAATAATGAACAATATCATTCTGTGATATCCTGGATTAAAATCCAGCTGCAGGATCACCACCTGGTTGACAGCCTGATCACAAAAAGGTGATATGGAGTCACAGAGTTGGCTTCTTGGGATGCACTGAGTATGGGGAGATATAAATGTTCCAGTTGTTCTGCAGAGAGGAAAGCTGCACCTCTGCCCTTTAAATTCTGACTTTTGTAAGGACTAATCCATGAATCCTTATTGAAATCCAAGTATTGTGCTCATGCTGAGGCACCTGAGCTCACTCATTCTTTTGTTAAGAGAAAGGTAAATTCTAGAGACTATTCACGCTAAAAAGAGGGGAATCACCACTAGGTCTGGCCAAAGAATACCCATCAACTTTAGTTCCTGTGAAAAATAAGGTTTTACAACTGAACAAATACTCCTCCCAGAACAGGTGCCAGTATCTACCTTGACTCATTGTCAGAATGATAGGGGGGGAAAGTACAACAAAGCTGTAGAGGAGAAAATCCTATGCTATCAAACAGGAGAAAAAAGCTGTAACAAAGATGGTACGACATGGATCAAAGTCATGGTTAAATATGCTGCTCAATTAATAGGATTTGTCTACCCTTCTAACTTCAAGATAAATTATTCAGGGCAGCATAACAGTAAGGATACCTTGGAGTCCTGAAATGTCAGTAAGACCAGTAGGACTGAAAGACACAGACCGTGAAAGGAGTTCTGTCAGCCAGTCAGTCTGGGACATTCAGAGTCTCTTTTGAGGAGAGTTAAGTCCCTGAGTGGGGGAATAAGTACAGGAAAGGCTTACCAGAGACCAAGCCCACAAATAGATAAAATTTGAGGAAGAGACCAGTGTTGCTAGGAACTGAGAAATCATCCTCAGCAAGTGGCAAGTAACTAACCACAGAAAATAGAGTGCTATCTCCAGTGTGGGAGTTCAGTATTCTAACAATTCAAACATTTCCCTTTGTTTTAACCCACATTTCTTAATCAAAATTGTTCACATCCTGGCGTGATAAGCTCATGCTCAGGTGCCTGCACTGCAACATCATAGAAAAGCTATTTGCAAGGTAGCATTACCTGCAATGGCTCCCAAGATGAAAAGGTGGTTGTGTAAAGCAAGTGAGAATTTGCTTCTGAGAGTGTTAAAGCCAGAACTTCAAAAAAGGCTAGTGAGGTCATTTCCATGGTTTGTTTTCAGGTAGTTTTCCTAGCCATAGCATTTATCTGGAAGTCATCTTTGAGAAGAGTTTTAGCTAGCACGTAAGCTCCAAACATAAGCTTAATGTTTCTCAAAGCAACTGCAACTCCCCTTCCTTTCTCACAAAAGTAATGATCCATAAACATTTCTGCATTGAGGTAATTTCACAAACTGGAAATGTTCCATACCTCTTGCAATTGTTATAAAATCAAATATCCACATCCATGCTGAAACAGATGCGCAGAAATCTTACGTATATTTTGAATTCAACACTCAAGATTTTTGCAGGAAGAATCATTTGCTTATGTCATTATCTTTGTCTATTGAAATGGGATACATTTTATACTAAAAGAAACAATTTTTTTAAGTGGGAAGAAGTGGTTCATGAGCAAGTACTACCCCAAATCCAAACAATATCAACAGATGTCATTAAAACATTCAGAGAAACTCCCCTTTGACTTTAGACCAATATATACAATTTTAGCCAAGTGGGTTATTTTTAGAAGTTCTGAACAACTGAAAATAGGGAAATCTATTTCAGTTACCTTCTCATCCTTAAATTGCGTGTGAAGGCCACCAGTGCCAGTTCATAATTTTAACACAGTAAAAATGTGCGTTTCATAATCATATAATCAAGTGTAACACAGAAAATGTGGGATGATTATATTAAAAAGCTTTATTTCACAGATCGGTTTATGGCATCTGGAACTCATTTACATTTGAGTGATAGCAACCTTCCCCCCTCCCCATTTCAAGCATCTCGTAGTAACAAATTTCCATTGCGTTTCTTCTTTTTCTGCTTTGCCTTCACGCATACAATTTCTCTCTCCTATTTTTCTCCTAATGAAAGTGATGCCATAGTAAATAGAAGTCTGAAAATCGTGTGTTCTACATGCAAAAAGTGAGTCACCAGTCTGCACTTTCAGTTGGCTGAACTGACCCACTTTCTGGGCTCGCACATGTTGGACTTAGCAATGCCCCAAGCAAGGCTAAGCCCAGGAAAGGGGAAGGGGGGAGCGCAGTGCCAGTGCTCTGATGCCACTCAACACACAGCTTCTCAAAAAGCTCCTTGAACAGGCGTCAGGGAGCACGGAAGCACGAAGGTGGCAGCCACCCCTCCGGCCCATTGCCCAGCTGACATTTAGTGCACCAGTGTGTTCTGCCTACAGAATGGCACTGTCCCTCTCCGCTCTACACGACAGCACCGTGGTACCCACCACAACCACAACTGGTCTCCTCCTGGGATGCCTAGTGGTGGGTAAGGATGGTTTGACCCATGCTTGGCATCCTTTCTGGAGACATCTTACCCATGAAGGGCCAGTCTCCCAACCAAGGGTTTCTCATTGCAGAGAGGATTAGGTGTCTCCTGCATCAGTGGACCATAGCAGGAAAGGAACCCTTCTTCTACCTCATTTCTAGCCCCTATGTTTGGAGGGTGATGCCTCCTGATGAATATGATACTTAACTGTTTCTGAATGGGTTTCCTCCTTTTCCTCCCAGCATATAGGCATTCCCCCGGAGGAATCATGGCTTTGACACTGAAAGACAAAAGGAATAGGTTTCTTAGTTAGGAGGTTTCTGTGTTTCAGGCTGCTGTACAAAATGACAGCCCTGAGAAAGTTCCACCGAGGAAAGTGTTTGTTCCTTGAGTGTGACATTCAGCAACACTAAAAATCAGGGTGGCATTAGTTAAGATAGAAGCTTACGGCTTATTCCAATTTCCTACCCTAATATTATTAGAATATCGATGTTTATGTTCAATTTTCATTTTTTCCAATTAAGTATACTATGCATGATATAAAATGGGTATAAAATACATCCTGTTTACTGGATATCCAAATTTTTTTTCCGCTTCCAGGCTCATTTCTAAATTCAGCTAAACAAACAAGAATGAATAATATGACCCGTCATCTGCAGGGAGGATTTCACAGCTTTTAAAATACACGGGAATATTCTCTCCATTACTGACATTGTGACTAGTAGGTTGCAATTATTCAAAACAACATTTCTCCAGATCCTCACATTCTCATTTTTAAAGGCTGGAAATACAGTTGTCGGCAGCTCAAGATGTGACACACAGTTTTGTGGTTAGCACTAGGACCCAATGCAGTGCTGACTGAGGTGACAGTTTTTCACACAAAACTTGGTCTTATTGATTTGTTTGAGTATATTAGCCTTAGAGACATTGCAAGCTGGGAAAAAGCCTTTGCATTCAGTCTGGTTAAATCTTCTGGAGATAAGCTGAATATCAAAGTCTCTTGATTTTCTGTCTGAAAGAATATTTTACTCATGCTGGCTGCTGTTCAACAGTCAGTGCATGCTGCCAGAGAGGTTGGTATATCTGAAGAGTAATTGCTACTTTGTGTAAGATATAAAATTAAAGGGAACTTCTGTGTCACTGAATCAAATCCCATGCTGCTGAGCATGTGTGTCATTTAAAGCAAATCATAAACTTACTGAGCTTAATTTAAAAACCATTTAGAAGGGCTTTCTTTTTCATTGAAAGACAGCTTTCTGATAACTAGAAACCTTTCTCTTTCCAGCTTAAATTTGTTCATGGTCATTTTATGCCCATTTGTTCTTCTGCCAACATTGTCTTTTAGTTTAAATAGCTCTTCCTCCTCCATTGTGTTTACTCATTGGCATATTTTTAAATATCAGTCATATCTTCAGTCAGCCTTCATTTTTCTATTCTGGGACAACCTAAACTCTTTTATTTCCCTCTTATGTTACAAACTGTTTTTTCTTCCTATCATTTTTGGAGAACAGGATTGAACGCAGTTTATTAAGCAAAATCTAAAATATATTTCATACATGCAAGCACAGCATCCTTTGCTAAATTGAGATACCTTAGGTCTACTGTGTTTCCTTCATCTGGAAAATCAGTTATTGTGTCAACAGACAGCTATCAGGTTACTTTGTCAAAATCATTTAAATATACACTCAATTTTTACTCCAACTAACCAGAGCTGTTATTTGTTCTTTCCTTTTGAGAATTCATTCTGAAATGATGCATAATATAGAGATCAGACTAGTTGCCTTCACTCAAATGCAGGTTATGGTGGAAACACCAGTCATCCTCCAGTTGGTGCAGTGTCAGGCATAAAGCTCTTCCAGAAACAGAACCATTTTTTTCCACTATTACTGGAATGATTTCCGGTGATGTCAGATGGGTGAACTGCCTGTCCAAAGTTGATGAGGGATATGATACAGTGCAATAAATACTGATGCAGGTTAAGATTATGCCATACCCTTTGCTTAGATAAAGCCTTCTTACCACTTTCAAAGACCTTGTTAAATTGGTTTAATCTTCAAGTTCTTTTTTTTTTTAACAGTCTGCCTGTTTTGAAGATTACATTTACCCTCACAGGTTTCCTACTTCAGCTGGAAGTTAAAATGATGTGGACATGCCAAAAGAACTGCAGTTTCTTCTGAAACCTTACATTAAAAGGTATTTTCTTTATATTTGTGGTGCATTAACATTGTCTGGATGCCAGGTAACCACCAAACCCACTCTATCACTCCCCTCCTCAGCACACAAGGGAGAGAAAATATAACAAAAGGCTCATGGGTTGAGATAAGGAAAGGGAGGGATCACTCATCACTTACCATCACGGACAAAACAGACTGAACTCGGGGAAGTTAGTTTAATTTATTACCAATCAAATTAGAGCAGGGTAATGAGAAATAAACCCAAATCTCAAAAATACCTTCCCCACACCCCTCCCTTCTTCTGAGGCTGAACTTCACTGCTTTTTCTCTACCTCCTCCCCCTGCAGCAGTACAGGGATATGGGGACTGGAGGCTGTGGTCAGTTAATCATACTCTCTCTCTGCCACTCCTTCTCCCTCGGGGGGAGAACTCCTCACAGTCTCCCATGACCTTCTCCAACCTTCCCATGGGCTGCAGTTCTTCACAAACTGCCCCAGCAAGGGTCCCTCCCACAGGGTCCAGTTCTTCAGGAAGAGGCTGCTCCAGCATGAGTGCTTCTTGGGATCACAAGTCCTGTCAGCAAACCTGCTCCAGTGTGGGGTCCTCTCTCCATGGGTCCACAGGTCCCGCTGGGACCCTGCTCCAGCACAGGCTTCCCATGGGGTCACAGCCTCCTTCAGGCATCTACCTGTTCTGGAGTGGGGGGTCCTCCGTGGGCTACAGGGGCACAGCTGCCTCATCATGGGCTCTGCCATGGACTGCAGAGGAATCTCCACTCTGGTGCCTGGAGCACCTCCTCCCGTTCCTTCTTCACTGACCGTGGTGTTTGCAGGGCTGCTGCTCTCACATATTCTCACTCCCCTCTCTGACTGCAGCTGCAGTTGTGCAGGCTCTTTCCC